>JAQFZF010002692.1:0-12126 GCA_034695365.1 Enchytraeus norvegicus
TTAGTGATTTGAGAATGTTTATGGATTTACTGGCTGCAGTTTTAATGTTGTTGGTATGTTCGTTGAATGTGAGTTTGTTGAACTGTTGTCTCATGTGCATTACATTATATACACACATAGCCGTGTGGACCCTGAACCTACTCACAATGGCATTACATTGACCAATAACAAACAAAGAGCAAACAACAACAACAACTACAACAGCAAAGAGGTATGTCATTAGATATTATGCAGTCTCAGCTGAGTCAAGAATTCATACTAGATCATTCTTCCAGTAAACGTGTGGTGAAGATCAATCCATGCTTCACACAGTGGAAGATTGTTCAACGTACAAGTGTGCCGGTGGTCTGTAAGCTCTGAGTGTATGAGAGGATGAAGTGTTAACGTGGTTGAATACAGAGGCATACGATAAATATTAACTCTTCAAGTGCCCAGACCCATGGCAGGTAAGTGTAGATCAGTATTCCTCCAACTTTCGTTCATCAGCTCATCGTTTTAGAGTAAGAAGTATAATTCTGCCTTATTTAAAGAATCCAACGAATACCTTGAGGAGGGTTACTATAAAGGAGTTAGGTCTAACCTTGAGTGTCGTAGGTGAGAGGAAGTTATAGTGGCAGTACTCTGAGGCCTCTCTCTTCTTCCATGCTGCCTCCCACCCCTGTCATACACACATACAAATGTCATACATATACACATACATGTATACACACATACATACAGACAAACAATGTCATACATACAATGAATACATACACACACACATAATGTCATACATACACACATACACATATGCACACATCCACTCGAAGTCCTTTTAAATAAGGCATGTTACACAGTGCTACACTAAAGTGACCTACCATGTAGATATATAGACTAATTTTCCAACCTTGTGTTATAAAATCTTACGATGTCATACCTACATTTATGTTACACATATTCAACAAGTACTCTGTTGGGAGATATCTCTCCAGTGCTCTGCCACATGGTAGGTCCAAGGCAAAAATTCTTACAAAAAAGACTATTTAAGAATCAATGACTTCAGATGTGGCCTTTCTTTCAGTGACTGCTTTAGTCAGACCTTACAAAACACGTGCAGCTCTCTATTGGTCTCTTCTTGTCTGACTCGAGTCCAACACTTATATGAGGGGCAAAGTTCTTTGGTATTGGGTATATGGCCCATGAGTTGGCTTTCAGGGCAAAATAAAATAAAGTTGTTAAAAATCATAAAATATATTTTAGTATGCGTAGGGTATAGGAAAATATAATATGCTAGTGCAGAGAGAGAGAGAGAGAGAGAGAGAGAGAGACAGGGAGAGAAAGAGAGGGAGAGAGAAAGAGACAGAGAAAAAGAGAGAGAGAGACCTGGTAGGCGTATAACATGAGCAGGTGGTCGCTGTTTGTGCCTCGTGACAAAACCTTCTTCCTGGCGTTCACCACTTCCTCCTTACCCTGAATAATCAATCAATCAATGAATCAATCTATCTATCAATCAATCAATCTATCTATTAATCAATAAATCAATCAATGAATCAATCTATCAATCAATCAATCTATCTATTAATCAATCAATCAACTAAAAAAAACATCAATTGGCCTATTGATCGATGAGTCTAACAATGAGTTTAATAACATAATCCAATAATACATGGTTAGGAACAATCACACTCTCTCTCTCTCTCTCTCGCTCATTTACTTCCAGATGGCTGGTCCAAGGCACACACTACTGCACACAATTCACTGTCTCTCTTAATACAAATAGACCTTACTTACTGTTTATTATTATTAGAAAAAATCAGTCACACAGCATTATCATGACTTGTAATCAATCATCGAGACTGCTTTACAAAATACATTAAATAAAGTACAGATAATTATGTAGTTTTGTAGCTTATTAGCAACTTCATTGTGACATATGCACAAAGTTACAAGCTAGAAATACACATAATATACAATACAACAATAATAAATTCTAATTAGAAACAGATAGAGTTTGAGTCTTTCTAGAATGGAGCTTAACACAATGGTAGACGCCTATTCTTTTCCAACCTATGTAAGTCAGCAAATATTTAGCCATGGAGGGAAGTTGTCAACATTCAAACTAAGATTTGTTGTGCCAGTAGAAAAGCTGCGAGCAGAGCATAGGACAGCGGTCGCGATCAGTGATAGCGTTGCCAGATCTAAGAATATCATGACATCATTAATTACAATACTACATATAAAAAAAAACATTGGAGTTTAGAAAGCGCTCGCCTTTCAAGCAGTGATGCTTCTATTATTATATCAACACAACTGATGTGGACTGAGCCTATCGCACATCAGTTGTCTTGGTTCATGGTTCGATTCCCAGGGCTCGCCCGTCACTGATGTAGCTGTTAGGACTTGAAACTGACGTTAAATTCCTCTCTAGTCTTTATTTTATTACCACAAGAGACGACAAACCAGTGGGGCGTAGAACGCGTCCCTGAAAGACAGGCTAGCAGCGATGGTGAGGACAGGGTCGATACATGAGAACAGAGCCGCAAACAACAGCATCTTGCCTGTCTGCGGGTCAACGGGCATCTTAGCCAAGTGGTAGCCAAGGGCTGTGAGGCATTCATTGTCATCTAGAGCGCTCTAATCAATCAATCAATCAATCAATCAAACAATCAATCAATTTAATGCAGACGGTAAAAATTTAACAATAAAAAGACAAGTTCAGTATATATATACAGTAGTGGCGGAAATTAAGTTGACCAGTATATATACTAGTGACAACTACTAAATCGATCGAAATAAATTATTATATATGGTACCAATGCGATTCAACTGAGGACGATTGTTTAGTGTAAGCTTCCAGTAGTACTTCAACTTAATTTCCGCCACTACTGTATAAGTGTATTTATATGTAAATGATGTGTCGATAAAGCTTCAATATAGAGCGCCAGTTAGACACCAGTAGAATATAAATAATATTTCTAAGGTACATAGTATTGAGAGACAGATAAGATTGTATCAATAGTCCCTGAGCAAGTGGCGCATTGGTTCCACTGTCCTGCTCCCTGGGCTCACTCGTCACTCATGGTGCCACTCACGTTAGGCTTCAGTAATTCTGGTGGATAGCGTATATGGTAGCATGCTTGCCTGTCAAACAAGAAGCTGTAGGTTCAATTCCCAGCTTGAACCATCTTGACAATATTGTTGGATTAGGAAAGAGACGTTAAACCCAGTGTTACAGCAACATCATGTAACAACACTGGGTCAGGAAGCATCAGATCCTTGTTTAAGACCCTGTAACAGAGAAAGCTGTAGGGTTTACCAGTGTGCGGAGATGGTCGATGGCCCTACGTAGAGAGGCAGCTGGCGGGGGCTGTAGGGCCTTGCTCACAAACTCCTCTATCCTGCCAAGCTTCAATAGCTGCACAACCAATCAGCATCAAGGTAAACAGAGTGACATCCAATCAGCATCAAGGTAAACACACAAACAGCCAATCAGCATCAAAAAGGTAAACACAACAACAGCTAATCAGCATCAAGGTAACACAGTGACAGCCAATCGGAGTCAATGTAAACACACAGAGAGGCAATCAGCATCAAAGCAATGAACTACACAGCCAATCAGAAACAACTTGAGGGCTTACACTGGATCTGTAGATTAAAGGAAGCCACAGGCTGAGGGCTTACAGTGAGATTAGTAAAATATTAAAGGAAGCTTGGGTACAGGGCTTACCTTTATCTGAAGACACAGCTCTTCAAGTCTGGTGCGCAACATTTCCGGCAGCTGATAGTCGATGAGCTTGGACTCATGGAAGGTCGTGTACAAGTGAAAGCAAGTCCCTGCTTGTACTCTGCAACACAAACACAGTAATCAATCAATCAACACACTCTTAACTAAAGTCTCAGAAGCACTTGGAACAATAGAAGGTAGAGTAGCCCAGCCTGGCATTTATGGAATAACCAGGATTCACATACACATGTAAGGTGTCCAGCTCCAAGCCCGAAAGGTCGCTTGTAAAAGAGCACAATTAAGAATTAAAATACCGTCATTTTCAATCAAATGAAACTAAATAAAGTAAACATACCTTTAATTAGAATCAGATAAAGCTAAATAAAGTAAACAGTGCGTACCTGCCGGCTCTGCCCGCCCGTTGTTTAGCGTTGGCACGACTGACCCACTCAGGGTTGAGTGTGGAGAGGTTGGTAGTGGGGTCATAGCTCTTCATCTTTATCTTACCAGTGTCCACCACATAGACCACGTCGTCTATAGTAATACTACAGACACACATATACGCATACATACACACGAGCATACATTCACAAATACATACATACACAAATAATTTATTATTAAATTAAAGACCAATCAGCATTCTGACAAATTAACTTTTTAAATAAAATCTTTGAAACAATATAAGCTTCAATGCTAATTTCTTTTATTGAAATGCATAATAGTATTTCATCATCTCAATACTGATTTTGAAAAGAAACACTTATGAATAATCAAGGCATTGATGAAACTATAAAAATAATGTCTGTTAGGCCATCGACAACAATAAATTCTGCATTGGAATACTTATAGACTTTAGTAAAGCTTTTGATACTTTAAATTATCATAACAATCAGTCCAAAGAGTTGAAATTTTATGGAATTAAAAGTTTCCGAATATTTCTTTTTAAAAAGCCATCATCTTATCGAACATCTCCTTGTAAGAAATGGTTGAGAAAATTGAAGGCTCAAAGTACTCAATTCCTTAGGATACAAGCCTATCGATTCATTAGTTTTGTCACACTTTGTTAACCTGGTCTCAGCAATGTTGGTAGCGACGATGATCTTCCTCAGTCCAGGGGGCGGCCGATCAAACACCTCTCTCTGATTCACTGTGGGCATCATAGAGTGTAGCGGTACCACTATCAACCTCTCTGTACCAATCAATCAATCAAGAGGAGCTCAGAGTAAGAATTAGTTTGTTAATTTATTTCACCTTTAAAAACCTATTTCACTAAATCTAAATTATAACAAGGCGAGAGCAGAAGAATTTTGATTCATCTAATTTTGATTTTGAAATCAACAAAAGTAATCAAATTCACAGCACTAAAACGAGTATGGTAAATATATGTTTCAAAATATCTATAAATCAGTAACATATTTCATTCCAAATATTGATAATCCATACTGTGAGTCTATGATTCTAAACAACTACAACAATAACAAACCTCTAGCATACTTGATGCGAGCGTGTATGCTGTCGATGGTCTTACGTATCTGCTCCCAGCCGGGCACAAAGATAAGCACCGCACCGTCCTACACAGCAGACATGCACTACCTTATCAACAGAGTCACTAGTGAATTGTACATAGACTCACTACATAATAATTGCAATGAAGCAATAAATTAATTGGTAGATATCTGAATCTGTGCGGGTGTTCAGGGAAGGAAGTAAAATTAAGTTGACAAACTCAAAATGTGGCACTAAAATAGATGTTACTTGCCCAGGTGGAGTGCTTGGACTGAACTTCGTTAATTTAAAGATACAAACTACAGTCGAATTTAACATGAGTTCTGTGGCATAACGGCTACATCAGTGACGGGCTTGCCGTGGAGTTCGAACAGTGAACCTATGTAACCCGAGTCGGCTACTTAACAGTTTTGACTGGATGAGCCAATTAGCAATTTAAGGTAAGTAGTAAGTACCTTGGTGGTAGAGATAATGTAACGTAAGTACCATGATGGTAGAGATAATGTAACGTAAGTGCCTTGGTGGTAGAGATAATGTAACGTAAGTACCTTGATGGTAGAGATAATGTAACGTAAGTACCTTGGTGGTAGAGATAATGTGTCGCACGACGTGTGAGATAAGATCATAATCAAGATCTGTCGAGTCATAGGGCAGGCTCCTGAGTACCCGCAGAGTATCTAGAGAGCACCTACACATACACACACACACACACATAGGGCAGGCTCCTGAGTACCAGCTGAGTATCTAGAGAGCACCTACACATACACACACACATAGGGCAGGCTCCTGAGTACCAGCAGAGTATCTACAGAGCACCTACACACACACATAGGCCAGGCTCCTGAGTATAAGCAGCGTATCTGGAGAGCACCTACACACATACACACACACATACACACACATAGGGCAGGCTCCTTAGTACCAGCAGAGTATCTGGAGAGGGTCTGGTAGGAGGGAAGGAGGACAGGTGTGGAGGGTCTGGTAGGAGGGAAGGAGGACAGGTGTGGAGGGTCTGGTAGGAGGGAAGGTGAAGGGAAGGTGTAGATGGGAAAGGGAGTGGAGAGGTCCCCGACCCCAGAAAGGGTAGGGTTTTTACTGGCTGGGCGGTGGGGGCGTAGGGGTCGGGGGATTTGCTTCCATGCACCGGGGGGTGGGGGGGGGGGACGCCCCTGATACATACATACATTTATGATATATACAATTACACATATACACATTGTGTTCATATTACACACATACACATTGTGTTCATATTACATACATACACATTGTATTCATATTACACACATGCACATTGTGTTCATATTACACATATGCACATTGTGTTCATATTACACACATACACATTGTGTTCATATTACACACATACACATTGTGTTCATATTACACACATACACATTGTGTTCATATTACACATATACACATTGTGTTCATATTACTTTGATTATATTTACAAAGGAATTTTTCTGCAGCTGTGAATAAATATGACCTAAACTAGTATTGAGATCTATGAATGTTAATTATTGTAAAGTTGAATTAAATTGATGATAAACTATTTCCTGTAAAGTTCACTTTATTGAACTGTACTGTCTGGTATGGCTCTATCTGTCAACTTACTTTATTGTTCTGCTTTACAGTGAACAATAATGAACGGAATTAAAACAAGATTCTGAGACACTGTTAAGATGTGCAGTACAAAAGATTCTTGATTGATTGATTTTGATCGAATTATTATTAAATGATATACATGCAGAGAGACACACAAGTAGATAGAGAGACAACTAGATATACAGACAGACAAGCAGACAGACAAGTAACATACAGAGAGATAGACACACAGACAAATAGCGAGATAAATGTACACACAGATAAATGCAGATGATACACCAGCAGACCCATTCAGACAAGCAGACATACAGATGAGCAGATAGACAGACAGCCCTGCACACATACAGACAAGCAGACAGAGAGAGAGACATACCAAGAGTTGGTGGCATAGGTCCACTGCTGGTATTCGCTCTCTCTCTCCTCGTCCTCTCTCCTTCTGCCATTCAACAGCCTCCTCAGTGAGCCCGCGTGAGGTACATACCTACGCATACATACACACATACATACACACGCATACAGCCTGCGTGAGGCACATACCTACACATACATACATCGTCCCTGACATCGCCTTCGGGTGAAGAAGCGGACGCTAAATCCCCACTGTATTGTATCGTATGCACACATTCATACACATCACACACATAACACATACTTACACATTCAGCCGGAGTGCTGCACATACCTACTCACCTTTGCACATACACACCCAACACATACACACATACCGTCTGCATTCTGCACATACCTACACCTAGTTGCTTGAATATTTACGTCTATTGGTGAAACTCAAGCTGAGCCACCCTCACTAACTGTTACAGCACTAATTCACTCTAATACTCGTATATAGTGACAAATAACAAACAACTCTGAAATAAGCTTTAACATTATTACAATACATTCAATTACAAGAACATATTTACAGAATGCAATTACTAAAGTCACAGAGAATCTGAAAGCAGAGTGAAAAGTAACTTTTAATAGCAAAGTTATGAAAGTAAGGAAAACTACCTGAGTGTTTCGATGATTTCCTGCAGATAGATGTGCTTGACAGGGAACGTGAAGCCTGGGATGCTGAGCATGAGACAGTCGTCTGAGCACACAAACACACATAAAGGCACCATACATAGGCAGTCGTCTGAGCACACAAACACATATACAGGCACACATACATAGGCAGTCGTCTGAGCACACAAACACACATACAGGCACACATACATAGGCAGTCGTCTGAGCACACAAACACATACAGGCATACATACATAGGCAATCGTCTGAGCACACATACACACACAAACAACACACATACAAGCACAACTAGTCAGAAACAGTGAAACACATGTTCTTCACGCCATAAATATAAAATATTTCCCAAGCTTTTGATGAAATAATAGAATACATTTTGTTATATTATTATTATAGTTTACCCAGTGGTTAAATTGAGGCGGAACAAGGTGAATGTCGTACCGGATCCCAGTAAAATAGCAATCAGCAATGTGACAAATGGATCATATGTGGATATGAAAAGAAACTGAGGATAGAGAGGTATGGAACTGCCATTACGCAGCACTCTGAGAGAGATAGGAAGAGAGAGCGAGAAAGAGAGAGAAAGAGAGAGAGAGAGAGGGGTACACACTGAAGTAGGTAGAGAACTGCTGAGCATTGAGAGTGGCCGACATGAGGATTATCTTTACATCAGGTCTCACCCTGGCCAGATCTCTCAATATGATCATTAGGAAGTCTGTTAGAGTGTCCCTCTCATGTACCTCATCTAGTATCACATGGGTGGTCATAGACAGAGACCTACGCATACACATAGATAGAGACCTTCACATACATATAGACACACATACAGTATGATCATTAGGAATTCTGTGAGAGTGTCCCTCTCATGTACCTCATCTAGTATCACATGGGTGGTCATAGACAGAGACCTACGCATTCACATAAACAGAGACCTACACATACACATAGACAGAGACCTACACATAAACAGAGATCTACACATACACATAGACCTACACATACACATAGACAGAGATCTACACATACACATAGACAGAGATCTACACATACACACACATACACACTGTATGATGATGAGAAAGTCTGTCTCATGTCGTAGACTGCAGAGAATGGACCATAAATATTGCATTAGTTTTGGCTGAGCCAAGGCTAATCGATTAAATGTCTGACTCGCGATCCACATGTTCATGGTTGGAATCCCAGGGCTCACCCATCATTGATGTAGCAATTAGGCTGCAAAACTGATGTAAAATTCGACTTTAAAGCCTTCTACTAGATACTTACGGGTCGGAGATAAGTCGTCGCAGCAGAATCCCAACTGTACAATAGAGTATAGAGCCTTGGGTCCTAGGTAGTTGACTGTAACATACACACATACATACACACAGTATTACAACTATTACATGTACATATCAACAGCACATTGTACTGTTGGCATATTACTGGATTGCAGTATTGGATACTGTGGTACTACAATTACATGTATTAGCTGTTTAGCATCATTTTAAATCACATATAATGACAAACATGTGACAGAGAGTAACGGAGGAAGTGGGCTCCTAGGACATGCCGTTGACACAGCACTAGATAGATATGACAAACACATGTTACAAACAATTACGCTAGGAAGCTACAATATTGATTATATGACCTTGTAGGATATTGGCCGTGTTGGATCCGGAAAACATAAGAATAGACCAACCTAAAGCTGCACGTGTTACGTAGAAGTTGACTAACGCAGTCACTGGTTGAGGAGACTCCTCAGACAGCAAAATTATCCCAAAGACAATAAAGCATACAAACGCTACAGTTATTATTTGCCATGGACCTGCAATTAGGCAGTGCACTAAGAGAAAAATGGAGTCATATATTATTATGTAGTAGACAACAGGTGTATAATGCAATCAGTGTTCAAAGGAAGATTCTCGATGTCCCGACATCATCTGCTGGTGAGAAGCTGGGCTTTAAACGGTCATTAATTGCTACAGTGGGTGGTACTCACTCTTCCAGACGTATCTGATACCCGACACTCTTACCCAAGGGTTCACAACGCTCGTCAGCCACTCTCTCTGCTACCTATACAATCAATCAATCAATCAATCAATCAATCACTAGTCCAAGCTTTCACAACGCTCCTCAGCCACCCTCTCTGCTACCTATACAATCAATCAATCAATCAATCAATCAATCACTTGTCCAAGGGCTCACAACGCTCCTCAGCCACCCTCTCTGCTACCTATACACTCAATCAATCAATCAATCACTAGTCCAAGGGCTCACAATGCTCCTCAGCCACCCTCTCTGCTACCTATACAATCAATCAATCAATCAATCAATCAATCAATCAATCAATCACTAGTCCAATGGTTCACAACGCTCCTCAGCCACCCTCTGTGCTACCAAGAATATAACAAATAAAAATTATATAACATAATAATAGCGCACTTGTTGCAGCACTGGAACATGCATCACACAGCACTTTACATAGTCAGTTGTAACATTGACTAAAATAAGCAAATTTGACTTTTGACCCTTACATTAGAGAGAGATTGTTCATTGTGTGAGATGATCCTGTAAAGAAATGCCAAGCACTTGGGCCTGACACAGCGAAGGAGAATTGAACATCCCTGACATCGCCTTCAGGTGAGGAACCAGACGTAAAATTCTCATTGATTGATTGATTGATTGATCATTATGTTCTTAGACGAGTTCTGAGCACAACACACACAACACAATCAATCCTAGTGACTTTATCATGTTGTTGTTGTTGCCCACCCAGCAGACCAGCCGTGGTGCTGACCTCCTCTATCTTCGTCATGGCAAAGCTCGGCGGGCCGCATGTGAGAAATTCCTGCTATATGTAGATAGGCCTTTCACAGCCTTTCACAGATCAGTGATTATCTGGTCAAACGAATTGATTAATGGAAATATACCACACCAGTTGTGGACTTTGTCTTAAGGGCTGCTACTTTATTCCACTATTACTTATATAGCAGTTGAGGAACTATACATAGAGCGATGCTGTTTCATCACACTGATTGATTGATTGATTGATTGAGAGATGCATACAGAGATAGCAGAGATACGACGTGGCTGTGTACACACAATCCTGCATAGTGACCCGTTACCCCTCTCTATAGCATCGTCTAGTATGAACTGTGTCACCTGTCAATCAATCAATCAATCAATCAATCAATCCATCAATCAATCAATCAATCAATCAATCAGTACAATATAGCGCAGTAAGCCATCGCTACGCTCTCAGCACACGGCTTACTCAATTAACATACTTGACTCTTAACCAAGAGGCTGCAGCTATGGCTACCAGTACCTGGCAGCATGTTAAGATGAAGAAAAGGGTGGTAAACATTAATCAGGTACACTCTGTTTAATTTATTTACTAACTTGATTATCTAAAAATCTTGTACTAGTTAAGAATAACGAGATTGGTCGTGTGATCATGATTGTATAGCTCAATGGTGTTTAACCTCTATAAGCACAAGGGCTGCAGACATTGGGTTACATTGGGTCACGAGCCGCAAGAAATATTTCAAATGGACGATGCAGTAGCGAGCAAGCTTGTTTTCTGTGAACCAAAAATTAGCATTTGCTATATTCAAACTAGTATTTATTTATTATTGTTCGTCATCAAACACCCTGTGGCACTAATGTGACACTTTAAAAACATTGATTGGTTAAGCGTTAGGCTTTAGCCATTCATTAAGAAGTGTACAATTAGCAGATTATATAAAATCGTCATTTACGAATAAAACATGCTAATTTGGTCACATTTAAAACATATAAAAACAAAGTAAACTTTAAATGTTCATATATACAGGTCTATATGTTCAGCAATAAAACACATTAATTTAATTCAGCCTTCCATAGAAGCTATCCTAACTTTCTCAAAACTGCTATTAAACAATTGATCAATTTAAACTAATGAACTCCTTAGGAAGATATATAGGAGCCAAAACATTTATGGAGGGTAAGCCGCCTCCTATTCAAGAAATACTAGATATTAATTTGCCAAAATATTTGTTATTTTTATATGAAAATTTGCTAACACTATAATTTGCCAGCCCTCAGCTGGCCACAACAACAAGGCTCGGCAGGCCGCATGTTGTGCGGCCCTGACCTACATGTTTATTTATTTATAACATATCTATCATAATAAAGAAGATTTTCTGCGTGTGTGTATGTGTTTGTCTGTTCATTCGCCAGATGTCACTACAAGTAAATATCATTCAGCAGCATAAGTAACGTCATGCATTGTTTGGGGG
>JAQFZF010002693.1:0-12125 GCA_034695365.1 Enchytraeus norvegicus
TTTTGGAGGGGTCCAATATGTTGGGGGGGGGTCCAAAAAATTTGGATCCCTATATGCAAAATTTGTGTCACACCTATGAAAATACACAAAAATATTCATACACTCAACAATTTGAAATAAAAATCTTCATAAAGCTCACTTTTTAGCCAAAATATCTCAAATTTTGGGGGTCAAAAGATACTCCGACCCCCCGTCTTAAACTTTTAGGTGGTCCGATCCCCCCGGACCACCCTAAGTTTCCGCCCATGCTACACTCTAGCAATGCACAACTAGCACATACATGCACATGATTGCTTAAAGCACTATAGTTCTACATGCAGTTCTACTACAATCAACTTTTATTTCCACATAGTATCCCAAACTAGAGGGATGGGCGGCGGAAATGTCTTGTCTCCTCGATTTTAAAATTGTATACATATTATGCATTAAACCTGCATCTTTAGCATTTCGGCAACCCTCCCCTGGCCCCATCGATTTTAAAAAGTTTTTATTTGAAGTATCAAAAGTTAAACTGTCTTCTAAAAGTCTAAAAAGAAGATTATAATAACCGTATAAAAATTTGTTTTTAGATTATCACAACATGTAGCCTATGTAGGCCTATTCTCAAGACATAATTTCATGTCAACGGTAGGATTTGGTTAAGAAGTATTCAATCTCAGAAAAAGATAATTAGAGAATTTTCTTATACTTTCCCCCCTTAAATTGTAATAGATCCGCCACTGCAATAACTGCACACAACTACATTTTTTAAACTTGCACGGAATGTTATACTGCAAGTTGAGACAAATCGTCAAGTAAATAAAAAATTAAAAAAATTAAACATTCTGCTAGTAGGCTATGGTCGCATAATGGGAGTATAAATAAGTTTTACATTATATCGTCATAACATTCTTCTTCTTTAGGTGCCAAGTCCATCAAGGAGGCAGGCGATCATGGCTCTCCAACATTGACGATCCTTTGTTGTGTCATTGTAATATTTTTCATTTCTTCCTCGGGTAATTGAGTTCGCATCCAGTTGCATAAGCTCTCCTTATATGTTTGAGTGGCCTGCCCCTACCTCTAGTTCCTTCAATAATTCTTCCATTGAGTATTCGACCTTCCAGTCCCCTCTTTCTTCAAACATTAACACTGTACAATTTAATACACTGCATCTTACACATCTACGTTCTAACAATAACATACAATTTACTACACTAAATCATACACATCGATGTTCTAACGTACTGATTTGCACAGGAAGTAACCCGCTAACGCAGCAATCAATTAAGCAATTAATTAATCAATCAATAAATCAATCAATTGATCAACCAATATAACGATCAATGCCTAAGCCGAGGAAATACAAATAATATATATGAAATTATGAATCCATTCATTTTTCAAGCCATTTGGCAGGTTCAAGGTTTAAATTCCAATACCACAGGAAATCTCACGTGAAAACACGCACACATTTAATGACACAAAGAGAGATTCTGATTAATTCATTATATAAAACAGTATTGCTTCTTCTAAACAAGAAACACTCGCAAATTCAAGTACAACTCAAAGCTACAAATAATACTACGCTAAAAATATGAAAATTTTAAATAACAAACAATTATATAACTTGTAAATAAATGTTACATAACACTTACAATATTTCTTTTACACAAATGAGTCTAGATTATGCATCACAAAATTAATGATCTGAAGTCAATTACTACAAAAGTCATGTACTAAAATCTCTACGAAATAATCAAGTTCAATCTTTTATTCTATAAAAACACAAATGATTCAGAAGCTATGACTCGTAATGCAATAACTATTAATGTGAAATACGCGGCACGTAAACAGCTGAGAAGTGTCTAAATTAGGATTGTCAGATTTTAGAATCTGTTAAGTAAATTAAAAATGTACAATAAAAGTTAAGTACAATGTCTCAATATAATAGAAACAAACATTGATATGCGTTAGAGAGGCTGTTTGGCTCAGAACTGAAGTAGAAGAGGAATATAAATAAATCTAAATAAGTTTGTTCAATAGGACAAACATTTAAATTTATTAACTTTGTTATACGTTAACATCTGCAAACATTAAATATTGAGTATTAAGATATCGCGACTGGCGTATGATCGTAATTGAGGCTGGCGACCTTGCCGCTAGATTAGTGACAATTGTTACTTGTGTGCTGAAAGCGCTTTGAAACCAGATCAGCTCCGAACCTAGTGATCAGTATTGACCTATGATATACCTTCGCCTTTTTTCACCTTTAAATACTATTAATAATAATGGTTTAACGTCAATTTCCTCATCCAAGGATGATATGAGGGAGGTAGAATGAAATAATAAATAAGCCAATATTCCTTCCAGTTCGTTCCAGAGGGCTCACAAGATATAGAGAACAAGAATGTTAGAGATCTAGTATTTCAATGGTCACGTCTTCACAAAGTCGAATGACCAATTCAGGGCTCACTGCCTTACGGGTGTAAAATGTACATGTATATTTATCAATATAATATCTGATAATTTCAATTGATTAAATAATAATAATAATGCTTTCAAAAACGCATGTTTCTTCATATCTTTTTAACTCAGATTTCGTTGATTCACAATTCAAAGCCCACGGCTCTCCCGTCACTCATGTAACTGTTGGGCCTATAAACTGGCATTAAATTCGGCTTCAGCCATTTGCATAAACTATATCATTTTACAAATGTCCATTGGAATAGTAACCATCATTTCTAACATCTTAGCGATCCTAGAAGATTTTCATGCAATACTTGTTAAATGATTTGTACAGTTTTTCAAATTTTCTAATAATATTTACCAACTTGATTAATGATTTTGATTATGCTGGCAGTAACTATAATAATGCAGATATGTCGATATTAACAATAAAATTAGAAAATATATTAACTTTCATATCAGAGGATACTGCTATGTTACAACTTGTAACACAATAGCACTGCATGATAAAAGCACAAAATATTAGTTACAATAATTTTTAAACACACTAGTCCCCTAATATAATCACAACAATCGTCAAGACTAGGGCTACATTACATGACGCAGCTCTATGCTATTAATGGCTAGGGATTTCAGTTATTATATACAGGTAATTAAAAATACCCGAAATACAATACTAACACTGAATGATACAGAAACTGTACACATAGAATGTACCAATACTACATTTGAAGACATTTCTATTATTAGACTATCATTGGAATTTCAACACAATAATTGACACATATTTGGGATTTACGATATTATACAGATAATTTAAAAAAATACAAATACAAAACTACACTGAATGCTAAAGAAACTATAAAATAAACTGTATCAATACTAATGCCTACATTGTCGTCATTAAAATTAACGTAACAACTGACAATTTACATAGTTTGTTTGCAATAGTTGTGATTTATGAGGTAGGATGGATTTCTTACAAATGAACAGATTCACATCACGAAACAGGTCACAAAATTCAAACTGTCTCTTGAGACATGGATAGAGCTTACAGAATTTAACTCAACTGAATTATTTAAACTGAGAATTGATTAGGTTTAAACAGTAAGAAATATGTTGATTCATTAACAATTTCACTAATATACTGCAAAAATAATACAAGATATACTTGCAATTATGGTACATAATAATTTCAAATCACGTCACAATCAAGTTACTTGCTAAAAAAAATGACTTTTGAGAGACAACACGTACCGTAAAAACATTGAAGTGCTGAGAAGATGCACGTGAAATATTATTCTAAAAGCAGGAAAGGTAAAACTACTATGTATAGACCTCCTCAGCCTTTGAAATTCTAGTGAGTAGCATTGCACCCAAACATTGTATTAAATCAATGGTAATTATACACATAAAATCACAAATTCATGTTTTTGACGAGTTTTCAGACCAAATTTAAAAAACGAATTGACCATATTGTAGATAATACCTGTATCTATACTTTTTATTATATACATATTTTACGAAATCACCGCATTTTGTAGAAATATTGAAAATAAGAGATATTTGCCTATGTTTCAATGTTAAATCTGCGTTGTTTGGGTGTGAGCCTATTGCAAAGTAGGCGTGGCCCGAGTGACGCGCATGCGCAGAAATTGTGGTTTTTACAAACCTGAGGTCAGCTATTAAGTAGTATATGCGCAATCGTTAGAATCCTTGAGTGGTCCTTGCAATGACCAACAACAATGCTTTATTCTATAACAGTACTAAAATCTTTCCCGTAAAAGAAATTGTAATTATTTTACACCTTTTATACAATTATTTTTTGATAACTATAAAGTCCTAGGGCTGAAGCTATTGTTCATTTTATTTGTTGAATTCCAAGGATATAGATTAATTCATAAGACATTATATTAGAACAAATAGATTAATTACATTCAGTCACTCAAGACCAGAATGTAATTTTTTAAAGAAAGCATTGCATGTTCTTAACACAAACACAATTTTTACAAGTGTGTATTTTATCACGAACAGATTCCCTGATTAGACTGAAACTCATAATACAAAGTCATAACTGCATCTAGATATGACAAAATTATAACAATCATCTAAGACAGTCAATAAAAACTATGTACTACACTGCACAGGATCTGCATGGCATGACTATGAAACAATTTACTAAGACAGTTCAGAGCTCAAATTACAGGAGGTTTCAAGGATCATTACGGCCCCTTACTAGCTCTTGATTTGGGGATCCAAGGGGCCAACTAAATCTTTCCAATATTGGGATCGATTTAGGTAACATCTCGGATCCAAGCTTATAACTCTTGATTTGAAGTTTAATTAAAGTATCCCCCCACAATTATAGTGACCGCCGCTCCCCCACCCAACACACAGAACAAGATTAATTGATAGACTTTTATCAGTTTATTGACATACTATATCAGTGACAGATTTAGTGAAAAGCAATCATATTGGTGATAGATTTTCGTCTCCCCCCCCCCCCTTAGAGAATTCCCCACCCCAGTATCCAAATCTTCTTTTTTTATAATTCGAGCACTGCAACTACTCTACATAATGCAAATTACATTCTAGTATCCTGAGAGACAGAAAATAAATCATGACTGACAGTCAAGTCAGTACCATCCACCGCTGGATTGGTTTCATCATCCGGAGAGTCCAGAAACGGGTTAGTGCTCTTAACGTGACTCGACACTGTTGATTCTGTTAGACTTGAATTCTGAAACTCTTCCTCGTACACTTGAAACATTGTCAGCTGCGAGAGAATAAGAATTATATATTAATGATACATGATAATATGACTGTTATATAAATGAATCTTAATACTTATTTATTTGAGTAAGCTTAGTCATTTAAGTACTCATTTTAGAGTACTCACTTTCTCTTAAGTACTCATTTTAGCACTGTATTAAAGGTATCACCAAATCAATACTGGCTCCTAGTGCGGAGAGTACTTTAGCATTCCGCACATAGTGACAATTGTCATTAATCTAGTGGCAAGGTCGCCAATCTCATTTTCAATCCCTTACGTTCATATATACGACCCATATACATAACAGTGATAACCATACTGCACACTACAAGGATCGACAAAGTTGGAAAGCCATGATCGCCTACGTACTTAATGACATGGTACAATACATGAAGAGAGAGATACGTCCCATGATTACCTGTGCAATCTACTGAAGCAGTCTCCCACTACACAATCTTTTTCCTGTATATTTTCACACATGGCATTTACACTCTTTAAGAGTCGCAAGTTTGTTACATCGTTGATGGTGTCTTCACATGTAGAAAGTAGAAACAAATAAAAAATCACAACTTTAGTTTTTAACTGTCAACTAATAGGATAAGCTTTACATTAGTAAGATATAAAAAACAATTCATCACCTTGTCTTTTAACTGTTGACAATTCTGCAGACAGACTGTCATCATCATTAGAGCCGTGTTTAACCATGGTACTGTGGCATCAACCTGTGGACAATCAATCAATCAATAAAAAATAAATCAATCAATCACGTAGCTGGCTTAAGATTATCAATAAATAATTAATCAGTCAATCAATAAATCAATCAATCAACAGCACCTTGGCAATCAATCAATCGACGGCAGACTTTAATTTCATACTTTACCAAGTCTCAGAAGCACTCTGAAACATCATCATTGCCAGGTATAGTAGCCTAGCAAGCCAAGAACCACAGCCGAAGAAACAACGATATGAATCAGAATTATGTTTCTTTGCAAGTGCAATACATTTACATACAATACATGTTTATGCCACTTCACCGAAGGCTATATAACTGATCAACTGCCAAACAAATGAAATATAATATTTTGTGCAATCTATTAGATATCATGAGAGTATGATCATTGAATCCTATCTATCTATCCAGTGTTCTGCCACATTATAGATAGGTCCAATGCAATAATTTACACAAAAATCTCTCATCTAGCTAAAAAATGAGGAAACAATCGATCAACTCAACAATTCGATCGCCTCACTTAGGCTTACCTTCATCACACCTAAATGATGCCTTTGTTCAAGGGAAATTCGGGCTTCTGAGATTGATTCTGGCAGCCTCTCCAAGTGACTCAGACAACATCTATGGTACATCTACAAACATGTGCAGCTTACGATCTGTCTATTCTCGTGTTTCCCGGATTCAACATGGGCACATTAAACAACAGGAGTGTATGGCTGGGCCGATAGCACAATGGTTGAGTGTCCGACTCAGTTTCCATTGGTTCACGTTTCGAATCTCAGGGCTTGTCAGCCACTGACGTAGGCGTTATGCCGCGAAACATGACGCTAAATTTGGTTTTAGCTTAACTTAGCTTTTAATTAAGAGTACCTGATGCCGTGCAATGAGGTCAACCTTGTTCGAAGACAGCTGATACACAGAGAGCACGAGCTTGTTAGCTTGAACATAGAAACTCACTGTAGCGTCGTTAGGTAGAGATGGTCTGAAGGATTTCTGCACAACAACAGATAAGATATATAATACAACAGGGATTTAATGTCCGCTTCATCGTCTGACGACGACATCTGGGACGTCTCAGACAGCATTAACCTAATGTGCTGGATCATCCAAATGCAGCCAATACAGAAGCAGAAAGATATGTATAATATAAAAAGAGATGTATAATAGGGCACAGTCACCACAACAGATTGTGTTTGGGGTATCCTAGTTTGTTGCTCCCGTGCATTTGATAGTGTCCGGTAAAAAATTTTATTTCTGGTATGTCGTTTAGCTTTGCCGCCATTCTCTGATCTTTTTCACATATACCGCATTGAACGACTACTATCGACCTACCGAATTACACTATGAAAATAAAAAATAAAATAAAATATTTATTATAGAAATACTGTTGGTTAGAGATTACTGATTACTGGATATTACACTATATAATGTTACTTTACATTTTACAGTTCTCACATTCATACCTTAATATGGATGGATACAAGCAATGCAATAGACCTACTTCGATTATACAATGTAATACACTCAAGATTCCATTAACTAGCATCAACAACTTAATCATTTAGAACGCTTTATGCACATTTCACAAGTTATAACAAGTTCAAAATACGATTCATTATGATTTCCAGTCACTTTTTGTTGTATATTTGACTTCCTTACACGATATCCAGCATTGCTCATGATATAACCTTCCATATGTTCTTTGCCACAAAGTGACTTTTGAGATGCCTCTCTACTGCAGTCTTGAATGTGGCAAGGGCAGTTGTCTGGGTCATTGAACCAGATTCAATGGCTTCTTCAAGGTCCGTCTGCTTCCGCATGCCTGTTATCAGAGGTTACAGTCTGGGAAACTCTAACCAATTTACTAGCTCGACGTAGTCGCTTGCCTCAAACTTGAGTTTCGGTATCATGAATTATCAAATCTCGCCAGAACTGATAGACCATCTACTTCTCTTTTGCTTCTGTAATCTTTTTGGCTGCTAACTCCCGTATGAGCTTTCTCTCATCGATGATCACGTTTAGCAAAACATTCTCTGGATGACCATAGTAGCCATTTTGATGAATAAACTCATCGAGGACATCTCTCTCAACGTTATGTGCTTGGTCGATCAGCTATGATAATACTGGATGCAATAGATTGAAATTTATCATATATTCTCTTCATTGTCTCTTCTTGATTCTACAGATAGTCACTCTGTCTCAATTTCGATCACCATCCTTCTTGCTCCTCTCTGATCGTTAATAAATTCTCTTTCCTCAGCAGGAATTCCTTTGTCCCATTCGCAGCAGCATGTATCAAAGCCAAACAAATGCAGGCCACAATGTCAAACAATTTAGAGCAAGATAGCCTACTCGGGGCTTATCAATGCCTTTACCAGTTTCTTTACTTCCTACTTTATTTTTGATCACATTCCTTAATTTTTGATGGAAATCTTCCAGCCCCTGTTTCATGGATCTGAAGGTGACTGTGCATGGGAATTCCAGCATCCACACATCAATGACAGGCCAATGTGTTACAATTCTACTTACAAGTTTTGAAGTCTGCACACTTGAGACTGTTTAGGAATGTTCTAATATTCAATTCATATAAAACATTCTAACATTCCAAGCAGTCGGTAGCTGATTTATCAGCACATTTTATTATTTTTATTTTTATTATTTTTTATTTTTTATTCTCAATTTTATTTCACAAAAGCACAAACGTCTGAAAACAGTAAAGCATTAAACTAAGAATATAACCGTCACTATCAAAGGGTTATATAACTCTGTAAGATTACACAGAACTAAGATATGAGCAGTTCTGACATTAAACAACAAACAATAGTCCATCATTTCTATCTGAATCCTATGTAATCCGCAGCGACGAGCCTTATGAAAAATTACTTGTTAGCAGAGATAGCACATTTGTAAATAAAGGATAACATTAAGAAACAAATATGTAGTTTAACTAAAAATCGTTATTAGCAAATCCTATGCATGTAAAAATACTTAGACTATATCCCAGAGAGGAGGCAAATATATAATTAGACTATTCGACTATTAGACTTCTGAAGCACAACCATAAAACAGGCACGACCTAGTTTTTCTTTAATAGCAGAGCCATTACAAAATGATCACAATGAACTAGGCCCTATATATTATCAACCAAATACATACAATCCAAAATGAACAAAATGTTCCATTACATTATAGCAATCAAGCTCGATACAAACTTGAAAACTTGAAATAAAAGTAAAACTAGCATTGCAGTAGTAAACGGCATGAAGCTTCTATACTATGATATTCGTCTACATTAATGTAATGCAAGTAATACACTCTCCTAATCAATCAATAAGGATTTAACGTCCGGTTCCTCACCCGAAGGCGATGTTAGGGACGTCTCAAGCGGAATGTGCAACTACTGACAGACAGCATCCAACGACCAGAACACTCCTGCAAATGCACAAGCCGATAGAGAAAGCGAGATCCGAAACAGTGCAAGTCCGTTAACATTAAGAGAAAGGTAGGAACTATTTCAACACATTTTTTATGTAGATAGAGTCAAGTTACAATGGAGATTCATGACTATTGCTGTGATTCAACCATAACTCAACCATAATTCAATCTGCGAAAGTAGGCCTTTTTCAAGTGCTCGGCGGCAAAGTTAGATGCACTAAATTTGATCAAAGTTTTCTTCGATACTGGCCATCTGGGACTGGAGCAACCTTTCTGACTACCCCAAAGTTAATTTTCAACAAAAAATGTGTTCTTGCTATGCCCTAATGTATAAGCTTTAATACAGACATACAGTAATGCTAGCGTCTTACACTAACCGTGACTAATGGCTAAGATAATGTATTTTTTAATCTTAGAAATTATAAAAAAATATTTCTCTTGCCAGAGTAGGATTTTTGATCACTTCCTCCAGTGTGCGCCTCTTTGGCATCATAAGAGAATCTCTGGCTCTCTTCATTCCATCGATAATGTTGTTCACAAACTGTGCATACAAAAAACAGCAAACTGTAAAATAAATGATAGTTTAAAACGGCCTCACTGTAAACACAAATTGTATCCTAATCTTATAATATTAAAAAAGAAAGAGCTAAATAGTGCAATCTACCTTAGAAACACTATAACGTCAATATATCCTCTTCAAAAGCTAAGATGACACAGCTGAACATTTAATCTGTTGGACATTAATCTGTTAATCAATCTGCCAATAATCTGCTAATTAATCTGTTGGACATTTATTTGCTTTAACAAATATTAAGCAACCAGTGAACTAACTAGGCAATAAGAAATCTTTTGAACGATAAAAAAAGTATAATTATATCTGAAGATAATATTTCTAGCATGTCAAATAATAAATACAATACCAATAACGTGCTTATGACACACACACCGTGTAGGATCCGGCAAACATAAGAATAGACAAACCGAAAGCTGCACGTGTTTCGTAGAAGTGGACTAACGCAGTCACTGGTTACGAAGATACCTCAGAAAACAAAATCATAGCCAAGAGAAAAAGGCAAACTCTGCAGATCTTCATATGCCATGGGCCTGCGTTAGGCAGTGAACTGAGACAGAGAGAGAGAGAGAGAGGGAGTGGTAGAGAGAGAAATATCACACACATACTTCCAATTTTTGCAACAGTCATAATTATAAAGAACAGTCGACTACTATTGACATTCAGTGTTCGATTACGAGAAAAAGAAATCTAAATTAAATTGACCGCTTGATTGATTAACGTGTTAGATATATTTTTAGCATAATATAACAGATTTATCAACAAATCAAAGTTTTTATTGAAACATTCACCAACAAAAAGGCACAATAAAAGGTAGCACAATAATTATAGTAAACAAGTGTCATAGTAGTACAGGGCACATACTGTAAGAACTTGTTTGCCTGATTCTCTTCCATTCTTTGTTTCCGCCCTCTCCTCTATCATAGTTAAAATCATCTGCAGATGATTGCTCGCATCCTGAATCTACAACAGCATGAAAAGAAATATATAGACTCAATCTGCTTTAATACTCTACCCCATCCCATCTATGGTATGGCTTGAATCGTTTTTTAGCCTTTTTTAAATAGTTAAAAAAATAGTGTTTGTATCCTTATTCACTTTAATTTCATTACCGATTTATATACCTGTAACCACAGGTATATAAATACAATAATAAAATTGGATCGCATACAGTGAGGCTGGCGACATTACCGTCAGACTAATGACATTGTAACTGGAGTGCTACAATCTCTCAGGATAGGGATCAGCTCCGCAGTTATTTTCGGTAACGAATATGACACATTACCTTTACCATATTTATTGCCTACTGGGACGTGTTGATTTACAATTACTATATCTTATTCTAGATGGCCTGACTTTAATAGTTTCTCTGTTACAGGTAAAAACACCAATAAATAATCTCCCAATAAATAATAATAAAACATCTAATAAATAAAACACCAATAAATAATCCCATTTTAATATTTATAGATTAGACTTCAAGAGCATATTTATTGACAAGTACTTTCTTAGACAATCTTACATAATTATTTAGCTCTTTGATAACCAGTGAGACTATTTTCCTTTGATTAATTTCTGTTCTCTGATTAAAATTAAAATTCTGCTCTTGAAACAAAATTTTGCATCACAAAATAAGGAAACAGCAGGTAAGTTTAACCAAGCAAGGATAAACAACAAAATTCTGTAAACATGTGCGAATATGATTCATGGAATTAGAGGAGAAAAACCAAAAACCAAAACCAGCAAGAACCAAAACCAATTATTAAACCGAAACAAATATTAGCCAAACCAGCAAGAAAAATGATAGAAAGCCTATTTCTCACAAATAACAATATCATCAATCCACCAAAATCAAACTACCTTAGTGACAATGAAATCAATCAAAATATTAAAGTAAACCATAGTAGTGACCAATCACAATTGTGCACAATACCAGAAAACAAAATATTAGAAATGCAAGCTCCAGAAATCCATTACTCAGAAGAAACACTAACCAGATATCATAGACGCCTTCTATCACAATTAAGAAGTAACAAGTCACCCTTCCTTTTATCCTACTTACACAAAATTAACCCTTCTGAAAACCCATCACCCCTCTGCCCCCTTTGCTCTGACCAAACACATGACACAATACACCTCTTTCAATGCATACAAATACAGACAACACTTAC
>JAQFZF010002694.1:0-12123 GCA_034695365.1 Enchytraeus norvegicus
TTGTAGAAATTCTAAGGGGGGATGATGGAGCGGCTCGCGCCATGATTGAGGATGGAGGGGGGGGGGGAGTTAAGACTTACCTAAAATAAAGAGCTTGGGGGAAGCCATATTGTAGGTATTGACAATATGGAAATATTTGACTTTTTTGGAGGCGCTCCTTTGCTTGGGGGGATGGGGGCCCCTGGAAACTCTCTAACTTTTTTATTAATTTCCGACCAAATTTGGTGGTTAGATGATAAAGGTCAGATTTGTTAATAAGAATAAAAATTATGAAAATAATTATGTAGGTCATTTATCGAGTTCTCTGTCATAGACTCTATGTGCTGAATTGTTATGTATGTATTTTCGCAGGAGTCAGCGGTCTAATTATTGGTCATCCACTAGACACGTTTAAAGTAAGTGAGTCAACTTATCCTAATCTCTAGAAATGTGAAAATATAGGCCTAACATCAATAAATATCATATGAAACATGATCTTGTTTCTAAGTTGGTTTTTGAGTTGGTTTCTAAGTTGGTTGTTGATGGCCATGTGGCTATGATTTCTGTATAATGGACCAATTGGTCATTCAATTTCCAGTCTGACAGAGGTTTAGGCTGCCACATCGGTTGTGACGCTTTGCTCCATGGCTACTTAGCTCTTCATTGGCCATTATATGGGTCTTAAACAAGCATCTGATGCTTCCTGATCAATTAGATGTTATGTTATGTTTTTAATTGGTTAGGTTGTTAGATGCATTGCTTGTGTTTTGTAAGGATTCGAGTCGGTTGTAGGCCTGAAGTCTATAGGCGCGGATTTGGAGGCCTGGGAATTAATCATGTCCCTTTCAATAACTACCAACATTGGACCCTTGGCTCCACCTTCGATTAGCTCGATTTAAATGTCTGTAATAGAATCCATACCCCCCCCCCTCCGCCCCCCCAGTCAGATCCTAGGTCCGAATTTGGTACACCGTGAAATATGCCTTGGATTGGCAAATATCTTTGTATTATATGCCTATTTATTCGGTAAATTGAACAAGAAATTCAATGTCTTAATATAATAATTTCTCTATAGGCATATATACTAAATGTTGATAGAGAAAAGAAGATCGAGTAAAGCCACACAGAAAATTTACTGTTATGTACATGTAGTAGTTATCTAGTTTAGCCTACATAAACACTTTTGAATCATACTCTTTACTTAGCCTATATCTCTTAGCCTATATCCAAGTAGCCTACTCTTTAGAGTTTGCACATAGATAGCATATTAATAAAAATTATCTATACCTTGGTCAAGTACCGCTGTAGTCAATCAGATCCAAGGCCAGATAATTACTTAGCTAAAAAATTTATAAAATTTAAATCGCAAAAACCAAAATTTTATATTATGTAATTAATTTTGATAGTTCAGTAATAAACTGGTCGTTTTGTTCGTTTGTCATTTCTCTCGCTGTTCCATCCGTTGAAATGTATCATCATCGATAGCCCATGTGAAAAATATAAACCACAAAATATGAACGTACTCGTAGATTGATAACCATTCTATCCAACGGTTCAACAAATTATTTAATGTAATGTGCTGTCCCTGACATCATCCTTGGATGAGGACGCGGACGTTAACCCTTTATTACTATTGTAATCGTTTAATTTAATTTATCGCTATGTTGATAGTCAAGCTCTTTGTTAGCAATTCGTAACAGAGCGTATTATCAAAGGAGCTAATCCCTACTTAGCTTTACAGCAAGCCTTACAGCATACAGGTGAAAATGGTCATTAATCCAACGATGAGATCTGCAATTCCATATTAACGATAGGAATAGGATCGTACGCAGACCTATGTTTAACTTCTCAATTCTCTGTATGCTATAGCAGTCACCCACTACGTAGGATCGACGTACTATTTGCTTTCATTTAATTGATTCACGATGAAGATATTGTCTTGACTGACTCGAAATTCTCGAATTATTGCATGAAACATGTAGAATTTTACAGGGTGAGTAAAAAAAACAATCCTCTAACGAAATCTCAATAATTTCGTCAAAAGTTAAGATTTTGACTAAATATTTTACAAACTTCTAGAGGAGGATTTTTGACATCTGCCCTCTAAATTTGGTGGAAAAATATTTATAAATGAAAAAGTTACGGCGTTTCTACGAAAAAAACAAATTAATAAAGCTTATTCCAATAGCGATTGCACAAGAATGGATCGAGCAGCATGGTTCGGAGTTCGGCAAGAAGGATGATTGGGCACCAAATTCATGTGACATCAAACCTCTCGACTACCATGTCTGGGGAAAAATAGTTGAGCGGTACCAAGTCTTAATTTCTGAGAGGCTATTAGCACTCCATCCGGAATGAGAGCAAAAAAAACACATGCGCCACCTGGCGAAATAATATGTCAAACATGTGCAGTAGTCACGTATAAAGCAATATGCGAAAAAAAAGTTTACAAAAATTTCTTTTCAAATCAATCAACAAGGCTGAAATCAAGACTGTGCTGGAGGCAATCTGGGAAGACTTGCCAGAAGAGGCCATCAACCTGGCTATACTAGCATTCCGAAATAGGTTACAAGCTTGTATTCGAACAAATGTCAGTCACTTTGAACACCTACTCAAATAGAATCGGCACCAACAACATACGGCCCTCCTCAAAGTCACAATTAATAACAAAAAGTATGAATTCCTATTGAATAAGCTTTGTTTATTTGTTTTTTTAGATTTTTTCGTAGAAACGCTGTAACTCTTTTGTTTGCAAATATTTTTTCACCAGATTTGGAGAGCAGATGTCAAAAATCCTCCTCTAGCAGTTTGTAAGATATTTTTTTTACAAATCTTGAGTTTTGACGAAGTTATTGAGATTTCGCTAGAGGGTTATTTTTTTACTCAACCTGTAGATCTAGCTTAGGATACTTTAAATTCCAATTTTATATTTTCATTTTCAATATATTAAGGTCTCCACAAAATACGCTACCTTTAATTTATAGTCAACTAGACCTATATTTATTTATATTGATATATCTGTCACTTTTGAAATGCATAAAAAATCAGATGGGTTAGTTATTTGGAATTTACATGTTGAATTGAGATAGATTATAAATTTTACCTCGTCACGGATTGACTATGAAAATTTTTGCTTTGCTCAGTATGCCTAGAATAAAAGATTGGTTGACTTTAGTAGTGATCACGAAGACAAAGAGATGCACAGCATCTAATCATTTCGTAATGATACAGCGTCAATTGTATACCTTATACACCAATGAGCTGTTTTTCCTACAGTACACCAATGTATTGTTTGTCATGTAGGCTATAATTTGTTAATTGATTTCATTTGTGTAAGATTCTAAAGTATAGACATGCCGTGGCATGGTTTGCTCTATTAAACATTGAACATTAAACCAATCCATCATACATTATACTGTCACACATGATGTGTAGTATAGGTTTCTTCTTCTTCTTCTTTCAGGTGTCCTGCCGGAACCCAGCTTTGACGGTCATGGTTTTCCAAATATCTCTGTCTGCTGCAAATCTAATCATTTCTACTTCTTCAACTTCATCCATTCACTGAGACTCTTTGTATAAGTAATTCTTTGTCTTCCATTGCAAAAGCTTTCCTTCAATTTTTCCGCTTGTACTTTCTATTTCTTTATTCCTCATAACATGACCAAAAAAGCTCAGCTGCCTGTTCCGCACAGTATTTAATATATTTTTTGTTATTGCCATCCTATTTAAGATTTCTTCATTTGTAATGTATCTTTTGTAAGAGATACTCAAATTTTTTCTGTAGAACCACATTTCGGCAGCTTCCAAAGTATAGGCTGCATTAATTTAAGCTTACCTCCAGCAATATCACTTATTTTAACTCTTGCAGGTCATACTTCAGACAAGAAATCTGACATCATCCCAAGTAGGCGTGTCTCACAACGGCCAAATCCTAATGACGTCATCACAAGGGGGCATGGCTAATAACAGCAGGCTGACACCTCTGACTCATGGAAGGTTTGGCGGCACGGTGGAGCGACTGAAGGAACAGTGGAATATACTAAGGGATCTGAACAAACAGGGACTGGTAAGGTTGGGTTATATATTCTCTATTTTTAAATTTTTAAATTAGTTTTATTGCAATTAAATTTTGATGAATTAGATTTTTCGGGATAACTGATAACTGGGATTCTTTACATTACCAATCTATATCACGTGACACTTCTGCTAGCCTAACAGGCTGAAATGATAACTAGTACAAAAGAACAATAAAAGACCAGCAATTGTTTTGTTTTAATAGCTAACGCCGAATTTAACGTAATTTTCGCTGCCTAACAGCTAACAGTGACGGATGAGCTCTGGGATTCGAATCGTGAACCTCTGTTACCCAATCAGGACTCTGAGACCAACTAATGTAGATATTTGAAGTTGAGCGCTATATTGATTGAATGATCGATTTTCTGGCTGGTTGATTAACTGATTTTTGGATGTAGTATTATTGTTTGATTGATTGATTTATTGACAGACTCGTGGATTTTTTAGAGGCCTCGGATTTCCTCTTTACTCTTACGCCTTCATCAACTCGACATACTTTGGTGTTTACGGCACAACGTTGAAATGGATGGAGAGCAGTCGATGGAGGAAGCAAGGCCTTGAGGGCATGCCCAGGCTCATGCAGGGTCATTGGGCCATGTTCTGGGCCGGGTGCTGTGGGGGCCTGGCCCAATGTTTCCTCGTATGCCCTGCAGAACTGGTTAAAGTTGTACTTCAATCACAAGCAACCAACGGTAGGATTTGTTTCAATCAATCAATCAAGAAGTATATTTTGAAAGCACCGCTCTATAAAAATTGCCACAGTAGCGCTAAATTGACAATGGTCGGTCAAATGGTCTTGCAAACGGAGGCCACACTACCAATCGGTTGGTGCTGGCCTGTATTATTATATTATTTTGAATGCTAACCAAAATTCAAATTTAATGTTAGATCACGCGAGTCCATTTACCATGTGACTAAGTATTCATTCAAAATAAAGCATTAAAATTCGTCAGTGACATCATCCTATGATTATTGGTGGACGTTGACCATCTGCCTTCCATTTCACTGGACCGGAATAATATAACTGTCTTTATACAAACGATTCAGTGAATTGTAATATCTTGGTTAAGTAGTTGTACCCTTTGGTTATACCAGCATCTGAAATATCAATGCATTTGTCTAAGTCAGAGTTTACTATCAGAAACAAACTTAAACCCGGCATTACAATTAAACGACATCATCATACGCTATTATGATGATAAATAAACTATAATGTAATACATCTATAATATAATAAATATATCAACTATCATTATAAACTATTACTTCATCATAGATCCTCCATTGTTATTGAGTGTAACGCCATTTGTTGAGCCAATACCGCTGTTTCTTATCACTATATGAAACTGGTTCCATAGGTGCACGACTGGAATCCAAGGCCTTCCCCGTCACTGATGCATCCATTCGGCCGCAAAACTGACTGTGGATTCGGTTTATCCTTAATCCTACTAATTTTGTTGTGTATTTGATGTTGTAATGTTATGCCTGGCAGCCACTACTCTCAGAGCCGGCACGGGATACTTCACGGGCCCTTTGGAGGCCACTAAGTGGATCATGAAGCACCGGGGGCCTCTAGGGTTCTACAGGGGCTTTTCGGCCCTACTCCTGAGGGATGTGCCCACTTTCGGAATCTACATAATCGTATATGAGATGCTTAGGAGTCATCTGCTAAAGTCAAGGTAACTAAATTGAAGAAATGTTCTATAGGTTGAACATAATGTCTTATAATTTTTTGCTTAAAATAAAATGTTTTGCTAGACAGTGGCCATTAAAGTAGTTCTAAGAAGTTCTAAGATTTCACTCCAATCGACTTATGAAACAACCCCTGCGAGTCGGCGGAGCTGCTGGCTACCTGGCGGCGAGCCCTGGATGAGCCCTCCCAATGACGAGATAGAGAATATCAGCACCCCGGCTGGTCTTCGATCGGGGTGAGCACTAACAGGACTGTATTATGGATACATTAACAGATACAATATGAATTTTATTTAGTATTGGGTTGCTCATTTATGTAAAGACATTACCTGATAGCCTAAAATGTAACCTCTGGTGTGGGTCTCTTTCATGATAATTAAATCATGTAGTGATTATTACCGAAAGACTGAAAACACATCTGCTGTTACTGTTTGGGGGGGGGGGAGGAATTAGCGACATCAGTTGCGTTTTTGCCTTGAAAGCAAGTGATCCGGGTTCGATGCGCAGGTCAGTCAACAAGGAAGAATAACCCCAGGGTGTCTGGAAGGTTTGTCGTGTACTTACGCTGGCTGCATGAAGCGCTAACTACGGAAGAGGTACGATGAATCATGGAGCGGTTAAAAAACCTATAAATACAGCGATTAAGAATAGTGTTGATATGCAGTGGTTAAAGTGGAAAATGGTAGGTGGTGGAACTGATGAACTCCATATTTAGGTAATGGTGAAGGTGGCGGAACGCTCTAGGTTAAATATTGTGAGATTTATTGAGAGGTGGTGGAGCGCAACGGTGAAATATACTGAGATGCCGGAACGCCGTTCCACCGCGCTCCGGCCCTCATTAACCACTGCTGCCAGTTTGCGAGTATGTGCGTATTTCATATGTGAATATATTCGGGCAAATAAATAGATAAATGGATATTTATACTCCACAGATACGCTGACAGTGGGGGTATATGGCCGAGCCTGCTGGCAGGAGGCACGAGTGGCGTCATCACCTGGACACTTGCTGTACCCAGTGACGTCATCAAGTCACGCCTCCAGGCTGACGTCATCACCAATCGCTATAGTTCTACCCTCCATTGCTGCAGGGAGGTGTGGAGGCAGCAGGGACCTCGTGGCTTTACGACCGGGCTAGGGGTCGTGTGCCTTCGGGCCTTCCCCGTCAACGCTGTGACTTTTCTCGCCTATACTAAATCACTCGACTACCTGACTGCCATTAGCAAACCTTGTAATTATGAGTAGTCTTGTTGTGAAAATATAGCAATAAAATGTTTTTAGAAATAATATTTATAAGTATTATATAAATTTCTTATTATCCACTGATGGATCCGAGGAACTCGAGACCATACAAATCAATATCTCTCATGTACGTAAGGAGACTAATGAAGAAACTTACGAGAGCAGTCAATTGCTAAAATTAACCCTTAGATCTATTACATATTATTGTTGTAAATTTATGATCAAACACTTTGCTTGGTTTGAGTTATGATTGGGTTCTCGGCATCCAAGCTTGAGCTAGGCCTACAGGTTAGAGTTTTAGGAGAAATATTTCAGTTTGAGCTTGATGTAGGAGGAATAGTGGCAAAGTGACTAAAGTGCTACGAAAGATCGATGGGCTGTTTTCACCGAGTGTCGGGGTTTAGTACGGCCCTGGGGCAGTTCCCCGGCTGCCCCACCTGCAGTTACGCCAGTGGGTTTCGACTCCCGGAAGAGTCAATCTGAGAGTAAAATCTTGGATATGCAGCGGGTCAACCAAGCCCTCCATCCCTTCGTTGGTCCGTTAATTGGAGCCAATTGGTACGTAATGGGTGACTGCTTCAGATTGTAAAGTAAACACGGATCACGCTTCTGATCGTAATTGATCCAAAGTAAGGCTGGCGATCTTTCCGTTAGATTAATGCGCTTTATTTAAAAACAAGATCGGATCGCAACCTACAAGGGGTCAGTTTTGATCTATGTGGTACCTTGCTCTAAAATAATTAATACAAGTATGAAAAATAATGGACACAAATATATTTACGTTAATTGTTTCACTCAATTTTTGATACTCTAATAATTTTGATACTCACAAACTTAATTTTGTTACAGAATTGTTTTCAGTTTCTAACGGGTCTTAATTTGAAGAGACGTTGTGTTTTTGGTAGATATGGATGAAGGTTTCTCAACGTTATTTATGTATCTTTTGAATTACAAAATGTAGGTGTGGATGATAATTTTAATAAATAGTTTATTCATGCATTAATTGTTATTTTGCTAAACATTTATGTTACAATTAAATCACAATTTCTACGTTTATGCTACTACTTTTATTGCTCTTACTTTCTGCTGCACGCAGGCGCGGACTGAAGGGGCCCTTGGCCTCCCTCAACCTGAGGGGGGGGGCATTACCCCTCGGAAATACCAATTCTGGATCCTTGCCCCCCACCCCCCACCCCCCTCCCCCCCCCCCCGATTAGCCTTGATTTAACTTGACCCCATTTCTAGATCCGCCATTGGTTGTACGCTTATAGTATTTATTCGTGTTAGGTCCGGGAACTTGAGAATGGACTAACCGAAAACTTTCGTAAGAGCCTTCTTAAGCAGATCTTTGTAGTGAAAGGTGACGTTGCCTATACGGTGGCTATACCCCATGACTTTGTGTGCTTGACCTATTGATTGCTCAAGTTCAGGAATTGTAGAAATCTTCCCACATTGTTTGTGGTCAATAGCAGACTAGGATACTCCTCCTAAGTTCCCTTCACTGTCAAAAGAGCCTCTGGGATACTTTGTATATTGAGATGCTATAACATGTCCTTCTTGTTTTGCATTTCCTTTGTACGCATTTGTTTTGTACTGTTTTGCATTGTATCGTATACCTGTATTCAAGAATCTAATGGGAACTGTTTGATTAGCATGAGTATTATTTTAATCATATAAATATGTTTCTTGTCAGCTGTTGGTTCCTCTATAATTCTATAATTATTTTTTGTGAAATCTGTAAAGATAAGATTGACGTCTGTATAGTGTATTCGCATCCAAGGATACTGTCAGAGACGGACCTGGCTGGGACTGAAACCCGTGGCCTTCTGCTTATCGATCGAGCGTGATACCGACTTCTCTATCCAACCGGACGTTATAACATTCGCACATACCTCATAGGTGCAGCAGTTGTCTCTCTCTAGTGTACTGACAAATGACAGGTCCAAGGTACATATTCTGCAAAACAGTCTGCTATCACGCTCACAAATGAGCATTCCATCGATTATCTAGTTGATCCCATCAAAAAAGCCATGCCTTTACCACACCTAAAATGTAACCTTTTTTGGTAATATATATTCTGACTTCCGAGGTGGTTTCCCGTTGCCTTCCTCAGTATGAAAATATTATCATTAGTCGGCTTTTACGAAACATGTGCAGTTTTCAGTTGGTCTATGCTCAAGTTTCCCTGATCCAACACGGGAACAGCAATTGTAAGCTTAATTAAATATATTTACATAATAATTTAACATTTTAATATAATCTCACATACAAATACATCTATAATAATACACAGTTCACATAGCTTTCTTCAAATTAATTTCTGACACATATTCATAATATAAGTTGTTTTTACTCAATCCGGCGAATGTTCGACAATATCACATAGAAGTGCATAATTTAAACTAGAAATCTAATATTAATATTACCAGCGATACATAGGCCTATTATGTAGAATTCATAGGCCTAGTAGCATATATAGGCCTAGTATGTAGAATGTGTAAGGGGATCGCTGCCTTGGACGGCTGTTAGGTAAGGCTAGTAGGGATGAAAGCTTGCGAGACTTGTTGACTTCTTTAGACAGACAGAACAGAACAGCAGGCCCTACGTCTTCTGAAAACAAGCCGCTCGACTCGGATTACTTACATGTAATAAGAATAATATACTTGAAAATTTTTAATAATAAAGTAGTCTGCAAAGAGCGTTGAATTCAGGCACGTTTCTACTCCGCTTATTGCATTTTATGCTTTTTTATACTCGAAACTACTTAACTACACGTACTAATTTCATCAATTTGTATTATGTAGCCTATGTGTATTTTTATTTTTTTCATAGCCTACTAATGACATATTTAACTTAAGTTTAACTTAATTTAACTTAAGTTTAACTTAATTTAACTTTTACATTATACTACAAGCATGTACCTGAACCATTGAATGTAGGCCTACATTATGCTTTTTTAGGCCATTGAAGGATGAACATAAATAGTTATTTATTACAGGACGTATCGATCATAGGCCTATAATGAACAAAAATTACACATATAAGCTAAACTCACAGTCATAAGTATGCACATTGTGAAAAGAAAGAGGTACTAATAGGTACACTGGCACATAGAATATCTAAGTACTGATCAAATACAAGCTTTACATTATATAGCTATTATTCGCCAGGGCGCTTATATTTTATAAGAACTATAGTTTTTAATCGTAATTCTTATATAGTTCCCTGGCGAATAAAAACTACAATATAACGATATAATAGTTGAGTTTCTTTACGCAACTATAACACAGTGCTACAGTCATCCATGATGACATCGAGCATCTTTCAAGTGACACAGATTCGTTTAGCACGTTTATGCAGATAATTATTATCGAAACCATATGCAAATCCAATGATTAAAAACCTTGGGCCATATAAATGCTCTAAAAACTCTAAATTACATTTGTTTGGTCCGTTTTGCAATTTTCGGTTTTATTCCACAATCATTCAGATTTTTTTTTTAATTCTCGGATTTGCCTATGGTTTGCAGAAAGCAAGCAAGTGACTACATGAGCATATACATCAGCAGTGTTATCAGCAGTATACAGATCTTTGGCTTTATGTGAATACATCTAATACATCAGTATGATCAGTATATCATGAACTATGTACGAAATAAGGAGGCCTAGGCAATAGAAACATGCATGTGCCTATTTGTATTATTTAAACAAGCCTAATCATAGATGTAGGCAGAGATGTTTATAATCGTATACATGATAATTATGTATTAAGCAATTAAAATTTCATACATTTCAGCTAATTAGTGATTAGGTTTCTATTTGGTTTGCATTTCACGGTTCGTGTTTGAATACATTAATAATACGATTAATTTCGATTACAATATGGTCAAACGTATAAATGTTCTGTAATTATGGTTATTATAATTGACTAGAATCTAACTATGGCACTCTTCAACCTCACATGAAATTTGGCTATAAACCATATGAATATTTTATAGAAAGGTTTTCGTTTGGGAAATTTAAAAAAATGTAACAATAATGAAATAATATAATATAATGATTTTTTTGCATACTTTTGTTACACGCAGTGGATATCAGATGTGTCAATAAAATGAACGTAAATCGTTGCTAAGAAATACTAGACTAGAATATAAATAAATAAATTTTATGAATAACTCAACATCATGAACCAGAAAGAGAATTATTAGAGTATAAAATATTGCCAAACTTGACTATTATACCTCTACTAGATAACTCAATGTTACACAGAATGAAAATATAAAACACTAAAACAAATCATAATGGTTTAAACATTACAAACAAATGCTAGCCTTCTATGATAACAACAAATAAATTATGGTGGATAGTAGAATCAACAGCAATTATATATAGCTCAATAAGCTCAGCTTATTATATGTTGGCTATAAAGATGTGAAGTTATTATCTTCTTTTAAATTTAGAAAGGTTGGCGATTTCATTTTAACTTAATAATATTATCAATTTCATTATTTACTTATTTTTCGCAAAGCAATCCAAATGCTCAGACACAAATTTGCTGTCTCTAGATTAAAAAGCTCTACAAATCAAGATTTTACATAAATCAGTAAAGATTCATTATGAGCGCAAACTTATATAATATAAATAAATACATAAAAAACTTCACATCTCTATGTAAACGATATTATGATGTCACTTATTACGTCATCGTACGTTGGAATGGCCTTGCGGGAACGCGGAGGTAGAGGATTGGGAACTACCACGGGAATGGAGGAGAAATAAATTCCCGCTAGTGTTTGCAGAAATCTCTAGCGGATTCGAAAATTTATTCCGCGAAAATTCTGCAGGATTGTCATTAGCAGCAGCAGCCGAAACAGCAGCAGCAGCTGCAGTAGCAGCAGGATCTGTATTAGAGTTAGGTATAGCATGATTATCAGGACTAGATAGCGAAATAGCATTAGCAGATGATTGCTCTTTATACCTAGAGTAACCTAGGACATAAGGTTCATTATTAGTATTTTGTAAACTTGAAAAACTGTCCCTTTCATTATTCTCCCCAACATCATAGTTACTATCATATAATTGTCGATTGTAACGTTCGGTAAATTCCCTTAAATTGGAGTTCCTGTAGTCACAATTCCTC
>JAQFZF010002695.1:0-12119 GCA_034695365.1 Enchytraeus norvegicus
ACATAGCACTTCGGTATCATTCAAGTTTGATAATAAAACAGCAATAGGAATTGGGAATTTGGGAAAACACTTAAATGATATCAACTACAAACACACCCTTTTACCTATAATTAATAGAACACATTAAGTTATACCTTATTAGGATGAATAGCATAGTGTTCTGATTAAATAGTCAAATATTTTGCACACCATCTAAGCAGAAGGGTTTGATACAAATTAGGATCCTGCTGCCATCCTTAGATGAGAAAATTGACGTTAAAACATTATTAATATTATTACCATTATAAGATTATTGCCGCAGGTTAAATTTACATGTTGTTGTTGTTGCCAACCCGTAGATCAGCCGTGGTGCTGATCCTCTCTATCTTCGTCCTTGGGAGAACTCCTCCAGGGCTCGCGCCGCCAGGAGCGAATTAAATGTTAAATTTACATCTTCGATATAAATCTCAAAAAGAATTACAGTACTCTATGTAACAGTGTGTATAATGTGTATCTGCTAAAATGTCAATCGATCATAACCAAATATGCTTTAATTAAGACGTATTTAAATAGTAAAATAGAGCAAGCCTAACAAAAAAAAACAGAACATAAATCTTGAAGTTATGCCTCAAAGAATTAACCATTATGCTACCTCTCTCATTTATATTGACCTATATATACAGAAAATTATAAACCAATTCACACCTGTTCCACAAGCCAAATAACAGCAGATAAATATTATAATCTATTCAATTCTAGTACAAATCTCTTTACCAAATAGGCACAGTTTCAATCTTTATCTGTAGCACCTAAACATTTGTGTGTCATTGCCTAGTCATTCACAGATACTTGGATTTCTGGTACTATATACTTGAATTTCTGGTACTATACGTCCCTGACATCGCCTTTGAGTGAGGAATTGGATGTTAAATCCTCATTGTATTGTATTATATGTAATACAATAAAGAATAACATAGTTGTGGATTATGTTTGTTGAATATTTAAGCCGATGCTTTACTCCCCATTCCTAGAAGCAAATATCACTGTACAATTAAGATTAAAAAGCTTTATAGAGCGGCCATGGCTAGCCTAATTTATAATATACCCTGACTTTCATTAAATGCCAATTACAACAGTATTAGTAATAGTACAAGAATCCGTACAATCTGGAAGAAAACTTAGCATTCATTTTATTTTGATTTTGCCAATCCGTCAACATTAAGGAACAAAATAAAAACATCTGCTAAAACAAGAATGCACTTTCCATATCTAGAATCTATACTATCACCTTCTATACCATAATATATATCAGAAGTATCTGGATTGTGCATCAGTTAAAAATTGTGAAAGTAATCTCAGTTCCTTCTCAAAATTCACAGTACAATAACATTATAATAATGCCATTAGAATACCCCCTAACTAACATATAACATCCCATGTCTAAATAAAACGTACATGATTTCATGGTACATTATTGCCACAAATGGACGTTAAACTTCATTATTATTATTGCTACTAAGGCATTATTATTATTATACCTATAAATGTTAAGACGACTACAATCTAACAGAATGATCAAATTCAAATATTAACAGTAATTAAGAATAGGTAGAATTGTATGCCCACATCACATTAACACGCAGCAAATACGGTATAAAATGTACGCATGTAGGTCAAGTGACCAATCAGAATTTCAAAAGCATTTATACTGCTTATTCCTTATCTTTGTTAGTTCTTACCAACAGCAGATAATCCATACGTAACAGATACACGATTTATAAGTCATTCCTTACATTCAGTGTCTAATCCACATTTCCAACTCTTCAACAAAATTATTAAACGATTTATAAATAAAATTCTAGAGTCAATTCCGTTCCATCTATTCAAAGATTTGCAAGACAATCCTTAGTGATTAACAGATGATCTATAGATGAGTCAATGAATTCAATATTACTCATTCAGCAATTCATCAATCATTTCAAGCATTTAATGTCCAATCCGCATTACGCTACAACTTCAATTTCCAATCACTCCGTAAATTCTGTCAAAAGTCGCATTTCACAACCCATTCAACGATTTAATAAATCATTTCTTACATTCAAATAAAATCCATATAACACAACTCATTCAGCACTAGCGCTCTTGTTCTATTTCTTGTCAGCAGTCTTCTTCTTACGCTTCAGTATGAGAGGATTCGCCGAGTCATCCAAGTTCTTGATCTGAACCTGATCGTAGTCGACCCGCATGGTCGCCAGCGCATTAGTCATCTCCTCCTACGTAATCAATCAATCACTCGAGTAAGTTTCAGCACAAAATTACAATTATTACTCAGATAGATATGCGCCGTGTTTGACCCTTTTCTCTTTCTGCATATGTGCTTTCCGGCTGCGTTTTGTGGATTAGCCGGAAAGCTGCGTTTGGTCCGTTTGATAAACGCTGGTGTTATATATGCTGTCTGAGACATCTCCGATATCGTCATCGGATGATGAACTGGACGTTAAACAGTTATATGATTTGATTCTAACTACTTCCTAGGTTCCAATGGGATGCCTTGATTTCTGTTTGGGACGTGCTTATGCTTTCCCTGTCTATCAGCCAATATTGTTTATGAGGGTCCAGATCACGTAGGCCCTTGGAATTCTGAAGGAAATTGCTGAAGGCTTTCACTAAGGTTTTCCATACGATTATCAAGTTTACAATCAATCAAACATAATTTATAGGTTTGAGTGTGTTTAACGTCAAGGTTCGGAATGTATAAAAGATTTTATGGAATGTATACAATGTATAGAAGGGCCAGAATCATAAGATAGATAATTTATAGAGAAATGTTCAAAGAATAAGATAGAAATTTGGATACAAGATTAAGGTGTCGTCACTAAACAAATAATAATGTAATTGCTATAACTTCTTACCTGAACGTCCACCCACATATCTTTATCCTCTCTCAATACTTGTACTGATACTAGAGGTGTGGGAGGCACCATCTGATGTTGCTGTAACACAAACAATACAATACAATACAATACAATATTTGTATTGTATTTTATTTTATTGTATACATCACTATTATCACTAGAGGTGTAGGCGGCACCATCTGGTGTTGCTGTTACACAAATAATACAATGCATTTATTTTAATACATTTATTAAGCAAACAATGGCTGCTACAATCATTTAGCCTCACAGAGCCTAGGCTTTATGGTCGCCACCTTCTAATTTTTATTTATTTTACTATTTCAAATTTGTTGTAAATATTGCTTGCAATTTACATTGAGATAATCAAATAAAGGAAGGTAAATCTAAATAAAAAAGCTTTATAATGCTGTAGAAGAGGGGGTTAGCGACATTGGTAGTGTGTTGGTCTCAGAAGCAAGTGATCCGGGTTCGAATCTCGGGTCGGTCGACAAAAGGAAAAAAACAGGGTGTCTGGTAGGATCGCCATGTACATGCGCTGGCAGCTTGTCGCGCTATAAAATGGCAATTTGTATGATTAATCATTGAGTGAATAAAACAAAATGAACAAAACAACAAAAACAGCAATTAATAACAGCAACTGGAAAATGTTCTGCCATGAGTTTAAAATATCTCTCTCCTAGTCCACTGTCCAATGGCAGGTCCATGACATACAACTGTAGAGTTTGCACCGCATAATCTCCTGGAGACAATTTTTGCTTTCTGAAGGGTCTCTTGAACCTGTGACCGCATTAATCAGTTTCTATAAAACATATGCAGCTTTTGGTTGGTTTATTTGTATGTTTGTCGGATCCAACACGGAGGATAAAATATAGGAACAGAAAAAGGAAAAATATATTGCGTAGAGTGACTCACAGAAATCCATTTGTTGGCCATGAGCTCTTTGATGGTCCATCTCTCGTCGGGGTCAGTCTTCAGCAAGCCTTTGATCAAGTCAATCGCTGAAACAATCAAAACTATCTTACTTAGATGTAGAATCTGCATTATATTTATTACTCAAATAGTTTGCATCAATATTCAGTCTTGATCGCCTGCTTCGTGAAATTTACATTAACAAAATATGAGTAAAAGTATTTTCTAATAACTTGGATGTCACAAAAACATCAATTACCTTCAACAATTATTTCAAATTACAGCTTAACGATGTATCTGACATCATCCTTCAACTAGTTAAATGGACGTTACACCTTTGATGTTATTATTCAATTATTAATGATATCTGAAATGAGACACAAATTCTTCTACAACTTTAGTGTCACGTTGCACTTACCCCCTTTAGAGACTCGCGACCACTCCTGATAAGGGAACTCGTACTGTCCATTGCGTATACGTTTCTTCATACCCGGAGAGATCGGTGCACCGTGGCTACTGTAGAACGGTGGATACCCACATAGCCTGCATCACAAATAATATATGTTGCATAATATTGACGAGTATCAGAGAATATGTAATACAATATTTACAATACAACGTGAGTTTAACGTCTTTTCTTCTCAGGTGAGATTATTAATTAAATATATTTGCCAATTTTATTTTGTTTCTATTAAGTTAAATACTTTGTCTGTTGAAATAATATAGAATAATATTATTTCTCATACTGGCTAATGCAGTGTGTTACAAAAAATTTAAAGCAGCAATAATAAACATTTTACAAACATTACACTAGAGAGATACTTAGAGATAAAATAAATATTATTTGTTACTACTAATAATAAATTTGAGAGAAAGGTTCAAGAAATACTCACAGTATATACATGATGACCCCTAGGGACCACATGTCGCAGGATTTGTCATATTTCTCTGGTCCAAGAACTTCTGGAGCTGTTGTCAATCAATCAATCAATAAATCAATACATGAAAATAATAACAAATCAAATTATCAGAATATATCAATTAAAAGTATCAATTGGCTACGGAAAACATGTGACTAGATCAAAAGAAAGTTACAAATGTTTCGTAGAAGCCGACTAAGGCAGTCACTGAGTGGACCCATAAAATAAGAAGACCTATCTCAGAAAACAAAATTATCTCCAAGAAAATATGGCATACAAATATGCAATTATATGCCATGGACCTGCCATTAGGCAGAACACTGAGGAAGGTACAGAGAGAGATATTGATTAATTGTAAGAAACAATCGTGGAATAAAAGTTCAACACCATTATTTGAAAAGAGTATAATTTTTATAATCTTAAAACATTAATTATATTGGCATTCGACCTACCCACGTAGTAAGGGGTATAGCACGGTGTTTGAAGTGACCTGAACGCGTTGATCTCCTTGGCAAACCCAAAGTCAGTCAGTTTGAGTCCCGCATCAGGGGAAGGAGTCGTAAACAGCAGGTTCTCCGGCTGAAACATTGAAAATCAATCAGTCAATTAATCAGGATTTAACGTCCAGATTCTCAACCAAAGTGGAATTATTCAACTACAGACAGTTCGAACCATCAGAACACTCCTAAAAATGCACAAGCCGAAGAGAAAGAGAGGAACAAAACAGTGAAAGTCCGTTAGCCAAGGCAAGAAAGTGTGTTAGAACAGATGTATGGTGAGAAAGATGAGTTTTGAGCTATATGTACTATATAAATAATATTTATAAACATATCTATCAAATTTTTCAAGAGCAAATTTATCTTTATTTGTTTCTGTTTGTTTATGTCAGTTATGACCTGTAGGTCAAACGAGTAGGCCCCTAATACATTTGCAACCAATAACAAATAACAAATACCATAACAAATCAATAACATTAGCTCTAATTAATGGTCAGACCAAGAACAGTTCCAAGGAATCATACGCTGACGTCATCAGAATATCCATCTATTTCTCATAATAATAACAAATAGTAAAAACATTATACAACAATTGTCAACAGTTCACAGAACTTTATATTATATTGAGTTACTTACTTAAACAAAAAGTTTATTGAATCTACTTGACATTCCCTTATTCAAATGGTATGCATGAACAACATGAACAGAGTCAACATTTAGAAATAAGGCATTTAATATAACTTTAACCTCAATTTCAAACAAACTAGTGCAGAATTTTCTATCAAAATTAAGTATTACAGAACAAAAGCATATGAACATATGTATAGATATGTACTAATTAGTAAAACCACAGAAAAGTGTATATATAGAGGGATACAGAATTGTAAATTAGAATCTTGAGCAACCTTTAGATCTCGATGAGCTATGTCATTGAAATGAAGAAACTCTAGAGCTTTGCATATTTGAAATATGATGCATGCGGCCTCTGTTGACAAATGAAATAAATACAATATTACAATAGAGCATCAATTGGTAGAGTGTTCGCCTCAGAGTCAAGTGATTCAGGATCGAATCCCAATTCAGTCAAGCTAAAAAAAGTGTGTCTGGAAGGTTTATCATGTACTTGTGCTAGCTGAATTATCACGCTATCTATGGCAAAAGTAAGATTTTTCATGGAGTGGGCAAAATAATAAATGACAAAAATAGCAACTATGAAGGAAACTAGCATGTGTGTTCTGTTATATGTGTAAATATACTAATAATTTTTCTAAAACCAGAGTTCAAGAGTCTCATAGTACTATATAAGCTCTAGAATTGGCTTGCCACAATGAAAATGTCTTCAAATCTGACTCAAATTTATACATGTGAAGCCATGGTTTTTATTTGTAAACAAAAATGTTAATTATACAGCAGATATGATGCTTATGAGAATATATTTATTCTAGTTTAGATACGATGCAGAGTATATGAGACTGAGTATAAATTTAAACATTAATTGTACTATTAGAGATTAGAAGAGATGTGTATTAATATATTGTATTAGCAAAGACTTGTATTAATACAGTGTACTAGAAGAGAAGTGTATTAATATGCTATATTACCAGAGACATGTATTAATACATTGCATTGGCAGAGATGTGTATTAATACATTGCATGAGTCAAGACGAACCTCGTTCAGTGAATGCGGCATCAGCTCTTTGCTGGATCCTACTGAATAACTCTCCACCTTCCATACTACAACACGCAACAATCAATCAGTCATTTCAATCAACACAACCAAACAACATTTATCAAAATATTGTAAATATTAGGCTACTGTATTATTTTCAGAACTATTTTTCTTTTTCTTTTTCAATACCCTGGGTGGTAAAGGACCCTGTCCAGACTAAAAAAATATAAAATTGATTTTATTGGGTTAAGAATGATGAATGAATCGAGATATAAGAGCATTTAAAGTAAATCTCTAAGTAATTATAATATCTGAATTTATTAAATGCAATTATTATTAAATTGTCACCAAGAAAAACAGCAAAATAAGATGACAGATGAGCATTGACTTGCCATTCCATAACAATGAGGAGACACTTGTGCCCATTGAAGATGTTCTCGTATATGTCTATGATCTTGACGATGTATTCACACACTGAAGCTCTGTAGTGTAACTCTACCTCACGGCGTGCCTTTGGCACGTCTCTAAGAGCCTGCAAATACACCATAATAATAATGAAAAATATAGCATATATGTTATTTTGTATCTGCGCATTCGACAGATGAGATGACAGGACACATCTGTTTACAATGTTTGCCTTTTCTTAGTTTTATTGATCTCATCAGATAGCGAGATAGCCGGGATTCGTTTCCAAATTCAGCTAGACAATTGGCAGTTGCGAGAGCGTGTCTTGGTAAATGTATAGTGTACATAATTTACAGCCTTTACAAATGCATTTTCGGTCGGTGTAAAATTGAAACATGAGACCTTGATTGCAATATTTTCAATAAGCTTTTAACAAGTGCTGCTAGTGTGGGTAATGAAACTAATATTGTTAATGGTTATAGTTCATGCTCTATAATTCATGGTAAGTTGACTAATTCATGCTAAGTTGACTATCAAACTCAATAATTGACATTTCTCAGTAAAACTGATAAGACAGATTTTCTTTCTGAAATACTAGATATTGCCCTAAATAAGAAACTCTTGGTCTGTCAAGATGCCTAACATCAAAATACTACAAGAATATCATCAAGTACAGGGCACTGTAAAAGAATCCAATATCACTAGGCTCACTGTGCCAAGAATATATTAAACCAAATAAACTGCATGAAATACCAGGCCAACAGATATTTCAACACTGTCAATTTAATCTTTTTATAACTTTTGCACTGATGAGATTACATTGATTGCACTGCAAGTTAAGTAGTTATTTTGACAGACGTACATGTATATGACTCATAAGTACTGCAGAAATAATGTTGTATTGCATCATACTAGTGTTATCAATTAATTATTAATATAACATCTGTTTACAGAGATACTATTTTGCCTGTGTCAAGGGCACCTTTAGTTACCAACCTAGATCTGTTTCACACCTAATTTTAACCCACGGGTGGCCCTTACACAATACAAACCCCCTAGGGCCTAGGTACATAGGCCTATATATACACTTATCATTTATTATCCCAGGGTCTGTTATAACCCAGGGCATTAAAGAAATTAAGTAAAATAAGTATGTACAGTATTTTTGTATTTAAATATAATATCAGAAAAATATATAATTTCAATTTTAGCGTAAAATAAATATTGATTTTAAAATAAATATTAAATTGACAAGCTTATCATATGAGCTTAGGCCTGTACACTTTATACAGCCTGACATTATATTTCAAATCTGTCATTAGGGAAGGCCTATGATAACTTTACTTTATGAATTCATTTAACCTCAGAAGTTCTGTAAATAGAATCTATAGCTAAAATAGGTAACATTTAGATTGAATTATTTTTTGCTTTTTCTATAAAGTCTGATCATAAAAATGACATATAATTAATGAATAGATTAAGTAGAGTCCATTAGTTTCTATTGTGCAATAGTCTGAGCATATTACACAATAGCAAATGTCTAATGTTGTGAGCACAATATCCACATGGCAATTAATTACAACAATTTAGGCAATATCTACTGAGCATTGCATACTGAACTGTAATAATCCAACAACACAATATGAATCATTTATAATTCATTCCTTAATGATGACATCAAGCACAATGAAACCAAGGCCATTGATCTGTTTATAAGAAAAACGGTATAATAAATAAGAGTACTGTCAAGCAGAATTATTAATATCAGTATTTCAACATATACTGAAAAATACACTAACAGTACTTACTATTTTATTAGCAAATCATCATGACAGATGCACAATGTTACAAGCTAGATTTCTGCCTTTGTATTCACCACATCAACACAATACTCATTAAAGTTAAGTTTGCTATTTATGAATGTGACAAAATTGTTGGATGATCAAAAAAGAAGATGGCACACATGTTGCCATGAAACAATAGCTGACGATTAAGAGTTTTGGAGAAATTTAACTCCTGGGACTTGCCATTTGGGAGAGATAAATTTGACAAGGTCTGACCTACAGGTGCCCTTTCACATGATGCAATATCTTCTCACAAAAAGTATTAGAAAATTTAGCTAGCACAACAATGAGAACTGTCAAATCATAATTTAGTTCAAGTTCGCATTTGAAACTTATTATCTAGAAAGTTCAATTAAATCCTTGAAAAGCTTTCCACGAAAATCAAGTTGACACTACACATCTGAAACCAGATCGAAGTCCTGAAATCCAGGCAATTTAATATATCTAAGAATGTCAACTTCCTACCAATTAATTGCCGCTAATGCTGAAGCCACAAATGCATAGATATGTGATTGGAAACAGAGAGGTAAGTTGAACTCAATGAAGAGTGCATATGCAATGAATAGAACAAAAAGGCATGTTGTAATATTTGAGACTAAGCATTAGTTTTAGAATTGTCAGTATAGGTTAGTCAGTATAGGATATTCTTATGGTCAGAATATTCTGATGATGTACTGTATACTGCTAAAAATAAGAAAGCACATGCGCAGTTGTAGCATATACTTATATAAAAAAGCTGAAACTAAGTTTAACGTCTGTTTCGGTATCGAAGGATACTGTCAAAGATGGACCCAGCTGGGACTCAAAACCGCGACATTCTGTTTGTCTAGCAAATGTATTACCAACTATGCCATAAAATCAGGACATGTCATTATTGATATACATTATATTAATAATGTATATCAATAACACAAATTTAATGCTGCTCGTGCTTTATCCGAAAAGCAGATGTGAAGTTGCACAAAAAATAACAGAACACTTTATACATGGTATTTTATAAGATTCGGTTAGTTAGAGTGATTTAACTCTATTTAACCAAGGATTTGATTTAAATACCTGTAGATGTTCACAATTTCTGTAAATTATATTTATTTTTGTGTTAGGGCAGAACTATAGGTAGGCTAGATTAACCCATACGATAACTCTAATAATTATCTTAGAAAACTACAACGATGGGAAGACCTACTGTTTACCCGATTCCTTTGTAAATGTCTAATAACACTTGAAATTTTGGTCACATTTCTCAAATTCCTGGCACACCCAGGTACAAGTCTAAATATTTTTATTAATTTCAACGACACCTAAATACCAAAATTTTATTTTTAAAGTTATATCAGTACCTTTAATGCATATTTCCGTCCGTCAACCTTGGCATGACACTCCATAACTTTGCCATTGATGCCTAATCCTAACACATTACTCGTCAATTTGTAGTCATCTGTAATCGGAGTCTTCTTCGGCGACATTATTCCCTTCGAAGGACCATCTCCCATCATATTGGTAGGTTTATACGATCGACGATAAGAACAGAAATCCTATAATCCAAAAGTTAAACCGGATGTAGAATGGATTTGGCAGATTGAATTAGGCAGAATCATAAATAAATTAGTTTTGTAAATATTTATGGAAATATCAACATGATAAGAAATCACAACCCAGCAACAGAACTTCCTTTAGCTTGGCGTGTAATTCTAACGCCCTTCATTTCTTAGCTGATTTAACGTCCTTGTAAAATTAAGAGATGCAAGAACAAATTTTGACTTTGGGGCTTCTGAAGTTCCACTGAAGCGGGCATAGCTTTAAAAATAAATATGTTTCGTTTGAAAACTTCAATGAACCGATTCTATTTTTTTAATTCTAGCTGGAAATCCGACGGTTCAGGATATTATTGTAAACGGTAGTCCTGAACAGGAACTTTCATGGCTGCCATGAATGAGACTAATTTCCGTCCAAGTTCTGCAGTACGTTATAAATATTCGCGAAGTCAATTTAGCACAACAGCAATAAGAACTAACCATTACCCCTATCCTAACCCTAATCCTATCCATATAAACTGCAATCAATCACAGAAGAGATAAAAACAAAATGTATAATGAAAGGCCAAGTCTACAGTGGACGAAAATTAGTCGTTCTCCAAGAACAAGAAGAAGGTTATGTTAACAATTACCTTTATGATTGGTTACGCTGGTGTTTTTATCATGTATGTAAATGATCCTTAGGCGCGTTCTCTGCTGTGATTGGCTCTATAAATAAAACATTGGGCAAAATACTTGTTTCAATACCGGCCCTGTTATCTTAATATAGTATGATCATTTAGAGTCAAGTCATCCGACCAATCATGGGACTGATAACATTAGACGCTGTGTGAAGTAATTCTCATTGGATTCAACAAATCACAGAATATGTAACATAAGTCAGTAAATCTGTTTCTACGAGACTCCTGCAGCTTTCTGACTACAAGTTAGAAATAACTTTCTATGCCAGTATAATTAAGTTACGTTAAGTTTAGCTTTCGGTTGTTCTATTCTTAAGTTTACCTGAGCCAACAAAGCCTTAATAATAATCTGAGTTGATTATTATTAATAGGACCGGCGCCATGCAGGTCCAACAAAGTGGGGGGGGGGGGGGGTGAGCACAATTGTGGGGGGGGGGGGAGGGGAACAAGGGTCTCCTTGGGGGGACAAATGCTGAAAAAATTATTTATCCGAGAAAAAAACTATAAGGCCCCCAGTGTCAGGATGAGTTCACACTTGGACAACTCATTTAAAAGAGTAATACTCAAAACGGTTGAATATTAGCTTTTTCTTGTATCCTTGACAAAACTCTTCTAGTCGAATTCTAACTTTCCATCGAAAGAATCCGACTAGGCGGACCAACGGTTCACTCTATTTGTTAGGCAATGATGTCTTGCCCAACTACTGCACCTCGAGAGACTATCTTCAATGACCGTTATAGCATGGAGGATAGGAAAACGGACGTT
>JAQFZF010002696.1:0-12117 GCA_034695365.1 Enchytraeus norvegicus
CCAATAATTATAATCGCCGGATGGTTGAATCATCTACTGCATTAATCATTTAATGGAGACGCTGTATTAGCAGAATAACATGTCTAAGCCACAGCATTGTTTTAAGTTTTTATCTGACATCGCCTTCGGGTGAAGAACCGGGGGTTAAATCCTCATTGATTGATTGACCTTTATATGCCGACCGAAGATTGTATCTGGCATTATTTTACATATTCTAATTTTAAACATAAATAGCTTATAATTCACACATGCATGCCTGCTACACTCAGTAGGCCTATAAGCTGAACAACTAAAAGATAATTTTATAAAGATAATTTAATATTGTCTTTAATAATTGCATGAAACTCATCCTATATGTTAAACGATCACAAGCATTACACGTTCAGTTTAACAATTTCAAATTAATTTGTAAACTATAATCAGGTAGTCTGATTTCAAATTCGTTCTACTCGTCTTAAAAATACTACCTGCTTTAATGCAGTATGTGCAATTGCACATACTATAACTATTAGCCTACAGGGCGCAGTGATGGGCAACAGTTGGAGCTCGATTATCACTCAAGATTATTTATTTAATCTCTAATAATCTCTCTGAACATTTTCGGCTAAACAACTTCTGACTTTAATCAAATTTATCGATACTTTTTTTATCCTAACTCTCTCAATACCACTGTTTCATTTTATAAGTAGCAATGCGTTATACTATCCGGTACTGGTTCCGAGATACTTGAGTATACACCAACCGAAAGATGCACGTGTAGGCTTATTGTAAAAGGCGACTGACGAAATCACCGAGTTAGGCAAAGGAAGCTTTCAATTTCTTGGAAAATGACCAATGAATCATTTCTAATTTTGTAATTATTTGTATTCTGTCGTTTCACGAATAATTAACAATGACCAGGCCCGTAAGAGACAGGGATGACTAGAACAACATGACCGCCAGCGCCCAGATCGGGCTTGATATTAACTATAGCAAAGAAAGTCGCACACTGGTTAGTTCTTCACATGGCATGCGCTTATGCTCATACAGTAAAGATGTTTGTATTCTGCAGTCTCTATGATTAATCGTTACTCTGTCGTACATTCGTCTACAGAGCATAGGCCTATACATTCACTGCATTCACTGCTACAGTAGTGTTCAATCTATTCTACACGTATATGAATACATTTATTTAGTATATCATGCTATTGTAAGTTAATGTTGGAGCTGCAATGAGTGCTTGTAGCAATTTAGGTCAACTCTGGTAACTTATAAACCGACACTTTATAAGTTATGGAGCAAACCCTGACTCGAAGGGTCGTCACGAATGAGTATTGACTTCCCGACTCATGGTTTCATAAGCGGCCGTGCTACCACTAGACCACCGAGTCTGTCCTCTGACAAGCTGATGATCAATGGTGTTTGACATGCACTAAAGAATAATTATTGTTATACGTCACCACTACCATAGAGCACCAGCGCACCAGGGTAACTTTAAATGGATAAATTAGCCTACGTGCATATTTATAGCGGAGATAGATGATTTAATTATAAATAAATTTTCAAATTAAAAAGGAAGTGAGCTCTTTCAAGTGCTACATATATAAGTTAACTTATGCAACTAATCACTTATAAAGTGCCAAAAGTGAAATCAGCGAGAAAGATTGAATGCAACTACAGTACAAAATAGTCCGCTGCCGTGTCTTGAGATGGACACTATCCGATTGTAATCTTCATGACACGAACATTATGTTGTGTATTTTGAATTGAAACTGTAGTTTTATATCAAATAATTATGTGCATGTCTATGCAGAAGATATAATTATACAATCATGAATTATATGCAGAGCGAGAATTATATGCATTATATGCAGAGCGAGAGAGGGAGAGAGAGAGAGAGAGAACTATGTTTAATTTAATTACACATGTTACATGGCCATTGGAAGCAACAACACTATAAATTTAGAGAAGCCTATACATGCTTTTCAGCGCCGCAATTGTCAGTGGTACAAACATAAGAGATAAGATATGATTTGGTGAACTCTTAAATGTGAATCCTGTTGCAGCTGACGTCACCTGTTTTCCTGAAACATAATATAACATTAAATTTCTAAATTCATTTATTAATTGAAATAAAGGTAATTAAAATTATACTAAAAGCGCTAATTCAAACATATTATGTTTATTATCATAAGTAGCAGATAGTTTTGTTTACATGTTCAGACAATCAGGGGGGCCTATCCCTAAACCTTCATGGCGCAGCCTGTGCCATGGAAAGAATTGGAGGGGAGTGGAAAATACTAGTAACTATGAAATTGGGGGAAGTGGAAAAAATCAAGTATTCCTTTACTCATAATGGACTGAGAATACAGTTTAGAAAAAATGTACTGTTCCACTGTAGTGAATGAGCAGTGGAAGATCTAGAAAATGGGGACAAAATTTAGTTTGAAGAGTCAAAAAAAATTTATGCTCGCTTCGCTCGCTAAATTCACCCGCTTTATTCAAGACACAGCGAGCGAGCGACATTTTTTATGGGCCGCTTGACGTTTGGTGTCAGAATTTTTTTTGGGGGGTGGAGCTTGCGCCATAAAGTTACATGCAATTTCGGGATAGACGCCACTAGAAACAATAACAGAAAATTCTATGTTCAGATTTAAAAAGTAAGTGGACCTTCAAATGCTACTTATCAAATATAAATTAATACAACTAATTATTAATAAAGTGTCAAAGGGAAATCAGTGACAAATATTTGTAAACTTAGTAAAAAGTACTTTTTATCAGGAGTAGCTAGGGGACTGTAAATGATAGTAGCAAATGTAAATAAATTAATTTTCGTAACACAAGTAGTAGATGGATTGTCTATTATGTCTAAACATCCATCTTGAGGAATCCATTATGCCAAATGAAAATATGGATTTAGGCAAGAACAACATCGGATTATAATGCACACGCTAACAATCATAAATGCAAAAATGAGCCTACTAAAAAAGCAGTCTAGCGCAATCAGTGGTGCCGCAACCTGTGGTCGTCCCTTGAGGCCCAACTTGACCTCTGACCCGGGACTCGCCCCCTCCAACCTCCTTGACAAATTAACTCTTAAATATCCCCCCATGATTGAGAAATTTTCACAATTTTCACCAGTTTATTATGAACATATAAGTAATTTTTCTATTTTGTGCCAGCAAGAATGAGCATTTTGATGTGACGCTTATGCTGATGCTTATATTTTCTTATGCAATATTGTCAAATCACTAATTGAGTTGATGGTTTATTCGCATAGCAAAAAATAATTTTGGTTCTGGTGCGGAGCTAACAAAACGAAGAGGGTCCCCCTTCATAAGAAGAAGGACCCCCCCAGCCAGAAGAACTGTCTCCGCAAACCCAGAAGTTCTGGCAGCCCCTGCGCTTATTGGAATCTATATATAGCATCTCCAAAATGGTGAAACAGCAATCAGAAATGAGAATGCAAGTACCGGTATCTATAAAATATCAATAATTATTTATTCAATGCTGGGTAGATAAATCGTCTCCCGCTCTTGCTGCATTCACAAATTGGCTGTGTGAGTTACCGTCCAGCACTCGCAGATTTTGTCTGCGGACTTGCACCGTCTTAAACTTCTCTTTCCATTCAGCATTTGTGTTGTACCAGCTGATTTGAATTTGGAATAATGAGCTATGAATTTCTTTGCCACAAGATTTGCGATCTTGTACATGAATTACTACTTTCCAGGGCAAGCTCAAAACTCATCTCTTCCCACCTTAGATCTGTTCTAACAGACCTTCTTGCCTTGGATAACGGACTTGCACTGTTTTGGATCTCGCTTTCTCTTTCGGCATGTGTATTTGCAGGAGTGTTCTGGTGGTTGGATGCTGTCTGTAAGTGCACATCCCGCTTGGGGCGTCCCTGACATCGCCTTCGGGCGAGGAACCGGACGTTAAATCCTCATTGATTGATTGGTTGATTAATATTGCATTATGTTGTCTAAGATGTCATACCTTTTGCAAAGTAGAAATGTTGTTTTGTGGGTTTTGTAATAGCCTATTAATGTACTGAAATATTTTCCAATTATATGATTTGTGTGAAGCCAACGAGAGCTGCTGTGGCTCATGCAGAATTGCGAGTGGTAAGTTATTGATTGATTGATGCCTAATATCTATCTCTAGTGCACTGCCAAATGGCAGGTCCAAGGTACATATTCTGAAATACAGTCTGTTACCACGCTCAATAATGAGCACTAACTTCATTGATCATCAAGTTGATCCCATCAAGAAGGTCGTGCCTTTACTACAACAAAAATGTAACCTTTTTCTTGGGAATATATATTCTGACTTCCGAGGTGGTTTCCCTTTGCCTTCCTCAGTATGAAAATATCTGCGTTAGTAGGCTTTACGAAACATTTGCAGTTTTCAGTTGGTCTATTCTCCAGCTTACCGGGTCCAACGCGGGAAAACAAGGGATGCCTAATAGACGGATTTATATATTATTTTTTTTCAATTATTGAAGTAATGGATGTTTAATAACATAAATAGTTAAATAAATCATTCATTCATTTTACTTGATTGATTGACCGATTTGCTGGCTTCATTGATTCACTTTACTCAGTCATTAATTGTCCAGTATAACAATTAATGTAGCAAGTCTAATTATATCATTTATTTGTGCACCTATCTTGTGCAATAGTGCCATTAGTGTTGGTTTCATGAATAAATGGACTTGCACCGTATTTGATCAACGTCGTTCTCTTGCCGCACATTTGTTTTGCTAACTGCGTTTGAGTGGATCGGCAGACCAACTAGGTCTGTTTGAGCCCATGTCCCCTGTAATATGTCTCTGATGCCGTCGTCAGATGATGATTCAAATTCTCTAATTAACTCTGAAAAATAATTCTTGTTTCATTCATGACATTTTATATGTTTATTTTATCATAAAGGTGTCCTGCTCGATGGCCGAAAGGTCCCTCAGGAAACCTTAAAACCACTTCATTGTTTAGTTTGATTTACATTTATTATAATGTTATATAGTGGAGCGATGGCTTTATAATGTTTGGTGTTGTGCCAGATGCTTGTAGTTAAAATGTAGTTGGAGAAGTCTTTGATGCCGTCGTTAAATGATGAAACATTCGTTAAATTCAAACTGATTGATGGAATAATGGTAGTACTTCAATTGTGTTGTTGTGTGACATAATAAAATTATGCATTCTTACTATTTGGTTCCAAATAATTTCAATATAAGCAAAAAGAAGAAAACCAAATAAATTTTGCATGCCAGGCTATGCTGCCGGTTTTCACCAGCAGCTAACTGAGCCTTAAATCTTTTATTAAATAAAAACGTTTTAAACACTTAACTCATGAACAAACATAAAACAATAGTAGCCTATAACTTAATTAGAACAATTAATTAACTACAATAACAATATCCATTGTCCAATAGAACAGCGAAAACTGTTATGTCAATATTAAAGTATTTACAATATCCTAATAAGTACAATAGTCAGATCAGTCAATATTATTGTATATACATACAATATTCACTTAATTGCAACAGTCAGCATTAATACAATATTAAATTAATTTAGCATGTAAATGTGAATTAGAACAATATCCAATACAAATGTACACTCTGATTGATATTTATTTACCTATTTATTTCGTGGATGAGGAGGAAATAAATAAATAAATAAATAACTAGAATTAATAAATGTTTATGTGGAAGGCACATATAATACCAAATAAGTATATGTCAATCAATCAATCAATATCCAATTAATTATACACATCAAACATACTTATTAAAGTTTTCATAGCAAATAATAATAATTAGGAAAATTGTAAACAACTATATCAAATTAATTATACATTTAACAGACAAACGGGTAACATAATAATGAACAAATTATGCAGTCAAATGTTAGAAATATTAGGTGCGTAACTTACATATAGGCATACCTATTTATTACGTAGATAAAACAAAATAAATAAGTAAGTAGCAGTGTCTAGTATTTATTGATTGACTTCATTTATTTATTACGTGGATGAAGCGAAATAAATAAATAAAATTAACGAATAAAGTCTACTTGCACAACTACATAAATGTACACTCTGATTGATATTTTATTTACTTATTTATTTCGTGGATGAGAACGAAATAAATAAGTAACTAGAATTAATAAATGTACATATATATGGAAGGCACAATAGCACATACATGTATAATACCAGATAAGTATATGTCAATCAATCAATCAATCAATAATCATTAGTCTCTCTCATTCATCTCTTTCATTCATCTTTCATTCATCTTTCATTCATCACTGCTTCAATCGTTCATCACTCCTTCATTCCTTATTCATTCATCCGTCTTCATTTATTCCTGATTCATTCATTTCACTGCAATAATTCATCCCTCATTTATTCATCTCTCATGTATCCGTCCTGCTTTCATTCATTAATGTCAGCAATTCTTTCTGTTCATTCTGCTGCTGCAGCTAAGAGGCACTCTGTACTCTTTGTTTCAGAGGTTCTGAGACAGAATCCTTGTTCACCCCCACTGTAGCTATTTAATCGCCCCCTCCTCTGGTAGTCTATCATCCCCGTCTGATTTCACTTCTTGTTCTTCTTCCTCTATCACACCCTTTCCACTCACATCACAACTGTTATCAATGAGGCGGCTGAGATCAAGCGGTGGAAAGTCACAGCAGAGGCTGTGAGCGGCTCTGAAGGCATCACCGTGATCTAAGTCCTCCACGTTCACCTCACAATTCAATTCTATCGGTGATTCAACTGAGAACCTCTGAGTATATTCAAGTCTTCTCAGTTTCTTCATCAGCTCACTCATGTCTAGTGTCGGTGCCAGGTTGTCAGCTGCGTCACTGACACCCTCCATCGCATCATCATCAAAATCATCATCATAAGCATCATCATCACCGAACATGGTCATGAACCTCTGCTGGTCGTCGCCATGTTTCTCGTTGATCAGGTAACGGATCTGTCGTTCATTCTCAGGAGCGACTGACTCGAGTTGAGATATGGTGGATGGTACAACCACTTCACCTGGAGAGAGGTTCCTTAGAGCTAGATGAGATGTTGGACTTCTTGCCGAGACGTGAGGGCTGAAGCAACATGATGACTCGTAGAAGGTCTGTATGCTCTGGATGTAGTCCTTGATTCTCTCTTTATTCTCCATTTGCTCTTTCTCATCTACTGTCACACCACTGACCACACTGATGACATCACCACTCAGCTCAGCTATGACGTCACTGGTCTCACTTCCTGCTGTTCTGTCAGCCAATGAGGTCTGACTAGTCACACCAATGAGACTGTCTGGACGTGCAGCTGATTTCACATGAATCATACGACTCGGTACTGCAGGCAGCTCACTCGTCTTTTCATAGGAACACTCAGAGCTGTGAAGTCTGTAGTCATCTATGGTCTCTGAGTCCACAGAGCTCTCCATCACCTCAGCTGATTTCTTCTTGTTCGCTACTCCTCCCCTACTACACTTAATATCCACTCCTATGTTATCAGTGATGTTGAGTCTTATCTTGAATACAGTCACTGATTCTATAACAGTGGACTCTAGAAACTGGTGCACAATGACTTTATGACTGGTCGGATGGCGATCTAGTAGAGTGATTCTGTCTTGTTCTTTCTTGAGGTAGTCGCCGAGAATCCTATTTATGAAGACAGTGTTAGAGTTGTCGTTATAGAATCTTTCGTCCGTGTTGTCACTGGCTTTGCTTCTATCGTCGAGGGTTTCGTTAACATCAGAGTTCACTTTCTGTCCTCTTACAGGTTTGGTATTTATCTTGTTCTCAGTCTGCTCGTGAACGACTACAGAGTCAATGCTGTATTGTATTCTCTCTCCATTACTGATTGACGACTCGCTGTAGTTCATGTGAGCCTTTGACCAGTCAGACTTTATACATCGAGTAGCATTCCTATTGGCTGATGCTGTCTGATTGGCTGATGCTGCCTGATTGGCTGAGCTAGCTGCATGTACTGGAAGACTCTTTTCCTTGGTTTCGTCTCTAGAAGGTTCGATTTCATCCACTGGTGAACCACTATCATTGGGATCAACATCTTCTGACATTCTATCAGTGTTCTGCTCACTGATCCTGATGAACCTCTCTCTAGCTCCCTTGAAGAATGTTGATAAACTTTTTCTCCAACCCTTTCTTTGAATATCAGATTTATCAGTAGTCTCATCGTCTCCTTTTAGTGCTGTAAACTCTTGAGTGCCTGTATCGTCATGTGAACCAGATTTGATAGCAATCCCCGATATTTCTGCACCTGAACGATCAACTCTTGTCTTCTTCGTACCTCCGTGCTGATCAGTAGAGTCTGTGATTGGAGCAGAAATAGACGAGAGAACAGGAACAAGAGCAGAACCCGGCACGTGACAGATGGATCCTTGGCTGTGATCAGTGGAAGACGAAGGAAGCGGCTGAGTTGAGGAAGGAAGAGGTCGAGCAGGGAGGTCGTGAGCTGATATATCTGTAGGCTGTCTTTCTCTGTAATCATTATCATAAATAAGAACAAATCATTAAGTCACATAAATCAATCAATCAGTCAGTCAGTCAGTCATCCAGCCAGCCAGTCTGTCAGTCAATCAGTCTTGAATAATTATGACTTGGACTGTAATCATTAACAAGAACTAATCTTTATATTAAATGGATCACTACATCAGTCAATCGATATCAAACTATCATATAACATTCTTTAAATCTCTAAATTGTAAATCATAGATTCGCTTTAAAATCAGTGGATGATAGAATAGCTTGGCCTGCTAAAATACACAATCTAAGTTTAAACATTTAAACATTTAAACTCTTCAACAATAAAAAAAACTCTTTAAAAAAAGCATTTAAACTCCTGGAATATAATTAAATTAACCGATAGCCTAATAATAAATATAATTAATCCATGACTACAGTGAATTAAAATAAGAGGTGATAAGAATAAAGTTAAATCCATAAATCAAAACTGAACATTTATTTCTATTCACATATAAATACAAAATCAATTCGATACCATAACTATCATTTATCAGCTCCATGGGTCAATTCTTTCGAAACCATCTAAAATTATCTTTGAAAGCTATTGAGAGTGATTAAGTGTAACTAGTTAACAAGCAAAGCTGCTTTTAGAGCCGGTTTTGTCAACTTAAGATGCTAACAGCAGTTGTCAGGATCGTACTCAATCAAGTGCCTCTAACAGTGATCTGAATGCATTAACCACTTTACCAAACAGCTTTGTAGTCCAACCATGAATCAGCGTAAGATTTGTAAATTAATTCCCTAATGACAATTGTAACATAAATTAAATTAATTTATGTTACAATTAATTTAGTATATATTTTACCTGATATTATCGTAAGATGGCGACGGAAGTGATGGCTGGGATAACTCTCTGTCCTGTTCAGTCAGCTGGGTAGAGGACTTGACTTCACAGCCATCTACCAACAGGTTCAACTCTTCCTTCAGTCTCAACAGCTTCCTACACAGACAACGCAATGTAATCGATTATATAATATATGTAATGGCATTAATGTTATATGACAACAAATTGTGCATTATAATGGTATGTGTTATAAGTAGGTAGGCGATCGTTCTGCTAACCGCTCCGACACTATGTCATTGTTTGCCACATGATCTTGGATCATGTTCATGTATATAAAACCTTCCAGGAAGAACTCATTTGTTTCCTGTTTAGATCGATCTGTTTAATCAGATTCTCTTTAAAGGTTACCAGGTCTTTGATTGCCCTGGCTAAAGGATGTGCACTGTTTAAGATCTCGCTTTCACTTCGGTCGATGCGTTGGCAAGTGTGCTCTGGTGGTATAGAACTGCTTGCAGCTGCATTGTCTGCTTGAGGCGTTTCTGACAACGCCTTCGAGTAAGGAACTGGACGTTAAATCCTCATTGTATTGTACTGTACTGTATTGTACCGTGATGTAATAATTATGTTAGCATACAATACAACATACCCCTAATGACAATTTAATCTATGTCGGAAAACATTTTAAATATATATAATTATTATTTTCCATAATACCTGTTTATTTTTAATTTGCTTATATTTGAAATACAATTAAACATTCGAAATTTGAATTCAAAATTCCTGCAACTGGCTATATTTTAATGCAACAGAACATTAATAATTATGCAGGGTTACAGGTCAAACATTGCACTATTACTGCTTTAATTATTGCCAATATCTTAAATAAAGACATAATATCTTTGATATTAGCTAACATTCTTGAGTAGCATAATATGATCATAAGGTAATCTTAACTACATTAGGACCGGTTTCATAAGAATTAATTGATATTGCATTATATTGTATTGTATTGTAATGTAATTTATTGTATAGTATTGTATTGTATGAACTTTAAGAAGATGTATTCAGTAATTAGCTAACTGTATTGTATTGTATTGTAATGTGTCGTATTGTATTGTGTGTATTCAGTAACTAACCAGTAGCTGTTGATGGTCTTCTTCTTGAACAGTTCTGAGGACATGGAGGCGACGAGAGCTCTGGGACCTGGTAACCTTACTCTACCCTGTCTGCACTCCTCCACAAACCTGTCCAACTTGCTCACCTTCCTCTCATAGAACTCTATTCTCTTCCTGATGCCTGTGATCTTGTACATCAGCTTACTTTCTGCAGAAGAGTTAGGACTTGAAGTGTAGTCGTTAGAGAGTTGTGACTTTATGCGAGCGATCTGTTTGAGATATAGAAGTGATTTCTTCTGATCTGTATTCCACGGACTATCAACAAGGTCAAGGTTACTGACCCTCCAAAGATCAGAGTTAGTGGTGATCTTGTTACCAACCCTACTGCTAGACCACCTTTGATCTCTACTACCTCTATACCTTCTCTTGTTCAGCCTTCTTGCTCTCTTGCGATCTACTCTCCTGCAGGCTTTCATGACTTCTCGTCTCTTCTGTTTCTTTATCCTCACTGAGCTCCTGCTGGTTCTACTGCTGACAGCCAGGCTGCTGGAACTTCTACCACCAACTTGTGAGTTCTCTACATCATCATTCTGATTCTCTGATACTCTATCCAGCACTAGAGGACTTGATGTCGATGATTCAGCAAGATCTGATTTGTTTAGTTCTGTCTCTAACTGCTGCTGACTCGGACTATTTTTCTTCCACCATCTCAATCCAAATCTTCTCTGAGGTTTTGATTTCAGTCTACATGTGATATTCTCCTTCTTCTCCTCACTCTTCGATATATTCTCATGTTGTGTAGTCAGATCATTGGCTGAGCTAGCGAGGAATAGATCCGCACGGCACTCTACTGTCTGACTCTGCTGACATCTTTCCTCCGTTGTACCGATCTTGTTTACTTTTCTCGCTGTTTTCATGGACCTGTTCTTTGAAGCAAGGAAGTTAAACCTTAGAGGCTTAGATAATTTCTGCTTGATTAGTACAATAGGTTTATCAGCGACGCCATCTTGTTTCATCTCGCTCGTCGGTGGTTCATGTGATTGATGTTTGGCATCGGTTGAGTCAACATCTGTGACTGCCTTTACTGATCTACGACACTTAAAGAGAGTACTCTTGCTGTTGCTTTTCTCTGCTACATCCTTTGGTATATTCTCAAAAGTCTTCCCTACTGGTTCACATGGCGTATCTGAAGTTGACATATGATTCTTAAGTAGGGATTTCTTCTTACCCTTCTCTGGTTTCACTTCCTCTTCCTCGTTCTTCGCTAGATCTGTATCAGCTGCCTGATCCATCAGCACTGCATCTACGCTGGTGCCAGACTCTGACTCAACTGTGTGAGGAGATTCCTTCATCTCTTCTTCTCTCTCTCCTCTCATCAACACATCTCTCCCACCACCTCTCATAGCTCTACTCAGCCCAAGGCCAGGGACACGGCGTAGGTTACTCATTGCACCTCACTACAGTGATAACTGCTGTGAGGCTCGCTGAGTTAACTTACAATCGCAAAAGTTCGAAATATGAGATCAATCGATAATCCGTTAGCTTAGTGTATTAGCAATAGAATGAATCAATTGTAAATAATAAATAACGTTATGTAAACAAAGATTCTGTAATAGAGAAAATATTTAATTATAAACATCATAATATCCATTATTAGGCTTTAATATATTATTACGCTATCCTT
>JAQFZF010002697.1:0-12117 GCA_034695365.1 Enchytraeus norvegicus
TAAAAATAAGGCTCAGTTTAACGTTTGCTTCCGTGTCCAATGATACTGTCACAGATGGATATTGACGTCAATAACGTCATCCCTGGATGACGAAACGGACGTTGAACCTTTATTTTATTATTATCATATCCAAAGAAAACTAAGTAACTAACCATGTGAGGAGTAGCCACCACACTTGCCAGTGCCATGGCTATAGGCAGCTCTCCTTTGTCGCCAATCATCGTCACAAGCTCAACCAATCTCTCAAATCTATCCGCCAGAGCCGTCTCAGCCAAAGTCTCAAATTCCGTTCCTTGCTGCAAGATCTTTGTGAGCACCTCCATGAAAGCTGCACGCGTCTGTGGGTCACGATGGTATCCCAAACCTGCAAAACATATTTAAAAGGTACGATTAAGCATTATACCAGCCGCTCAAACGTGTCTGCTAGTGCCGTTTCAGCTAGGATCTAAAACACGGTTTCTTTTGTAAGCGCGTCTGTGAAACCGTACAAGAATAGGCTATAGGGATTGCAAACTGGTTAAAAAAACTTTAAGTGCCATACATGAATACAGAGACGTCAAAATAAATATATAATAAATTTATACTACAATGATAAATGAATCCAAAAACGGAGCTACAAGTACAATTCAGAATTTCAATTATTACATTGTGTTTTGTGCACAAGACTGTGCACGCCAAAGAAAAAATGTACTGTCCTCACAATGAGCAACCAAATGAAATCGCAATCCTCTCCTGCATTATACCGTAAATATATGTTATGCTGAAGGTATCTTTATTTAACAACTATAATGTCTAATTATTTATAATGAAATATCTCCAATAGTGATGACTGTTCGAATTGTAGTGCTGCAAAATGTCACTAATAATAATACTAATAATAATATCATTATTTTAAATGCAACACTGCTAGTATAAATCAGATAATTATTACAATATATAGGCCTACACATAAATTTAATAATAATAATTATATCTACACCCTGTCTCATAAAAAAGGGCCCCCCTACAATAATGTAAATTACTTTTGAACAGAATTACCAATTCATTCGTCGTTTGGAGCCCACTAAGACTGCCAATTTGACATATGCCCATACATTTTGGTCAATATATCTTGAAAAATGATGAAACTGGAGAGTTCTCCGCACACAAGGGGTGTTTGACGCAGTGGCCAACATGGGATATCTTGATCTTTATTCTGGTTCTTTAAAAGGAGACCTCTTGTTAGAGTCGATTCCTATGAAATTTACCAATAATATGGACCAATCAATTCTAGCCAACATCACCAAATTTCGATCCGATATCTTTCAGAACAAGAAAGTTATAGATATTTGAGTGTTACAGTATTGCAGTTTCACAACGTCATGCAATGTTAAATAACGCAAGCTTCTTTCAATGCTAGTCTGTCGCTGTCACACTCAACTCTCAGTAACTTTCTTGTTTTGAAAGATATCTGATCGAAATTTGGTGATGTTGGCTAGAATTGACTGTTCCCTATTATTTGTAAATTTCACTAAAATCAGCTTTAAAAGAGGGTTCATTTTAGAGAACCAGCATAAAGATCAAGATATCCCATGCCAAACACCCCTTGTGTGCGGAAAACTCTCCAGTTTTGTCATTTTCAATATATGTTGACCAAAATTTGTGGAGATATGTAAAATTGGTAGTCCTAGTTAGTAGGGCTACAAACCGCGAATGGATTGATAATTCTTTTCAAAAGTTATTCACATTATTGTAGGTTTTTTTTTATGAGACAGGGTGTACAAATTTTACATGTAAAATAAAAATAACAGTGCAGGCTGCAGACTGCTTCATCAATCATCATAGACAAGAGAAGTTCAATGTCAATCTGACTTCTATGGCTATAATGGGGCGAGATAGGCTGAATTGCTAGATCTCTGTGTTCGGAGGAATTTTTCGAAAATCGGCGAATCCTATCAAATTCGCCATACGAAAATTAATCAAAATGACTATTAACATTTAAAATTCTTTACTATCAAATTTTGGGGCCCTTTTCTGGTCTATTCACTGCACGTTAATAATAATGAGAAATAAATGTTTTAACGTTCATTTCCTCATCCAAGGATGATGATAATATAGCATAGTTGAAATGATATTATAATAATCAATTATAATAATCAGTCTGAGATATTAGTAACAATAATATACTATGCTAACTTAATGTTAACTGTTGAGAAGTCCCTGACATCATCCTTGGATGAGGGATGAGGTAATGGACGTTAAAACCTTTATTTATTATTATTATTAACTTGCAGTGATAGATGAAGTTGTCTGCACCGTGATTTTTGAGTGCTTGACCAATTGGTCCCTCAAATTTTAAACTAGCAGAAATCTTGTAACAACGTATGTGGCCTATGAGCCAAGGCAGACACGGTTACCTTTCCCTTGACTGTTCAAGGCGCCTCTGTGATATTTAATATATAGAGGCGCAACAAAATATTTTTATAATAAAATGTCCTTTTGCATTGAATTGAGCATATTATATATTTATAACTGGATTCATTAGCTGAATTATCATATTATCAGCTCTAGGTCATACCATCCCCTCTGAGTTAACTCCACCCGTTATATTATAAAGAATTTTTAAAAGTAATAAATAAAATCCCACTGTATTATAAAAAAATTAAATAAAAACTTTTTTTGGAGGGGGGGGGTGTTAAGAAGAGGCCACGGAGGAGAAATATAACGATGGAACAGCAAGCAAGTGTGCTAAATGACCTCAAACCTCAGTGCCCCATGGAACTGTAGGCTTCGAGCGATGTCAAATCTCCTGTTGTTGTTGCCCACCCGAGGATCAGCCGTGGTGCTGACCCCTCTATCTTCGTCCTGTCAAATCTCCTCAACACTAACATTGGCTCCCACCCTTACAACAATAAATCCGCCCGCTTTTCTTTAATGAAAGATTATCAACAGAACATTTCACATTTCTAATAACAAATTTAATTGAGACAAACCCAATTGGCCTAGGCAAGTAGCCCATACATCAAAGCAGTGTCGTACGAATAATTGTCCAAATAATTGTTTATTTAGATATAAGAAACTTATGCTAATAATAAAGGTGTACAATAAAGGTAAATAATAGTATGAATGACGGTAAATAATGAGTTACCTATTGAATGCATGAGACCACTGTCGATGTTAGCGTTGAGGAGGTTGCTCATGGCCAACACCGTACAATTCCGTAATGCACTGAGGTTAGAGGTAGCACACTTGCGTACTGTCCCATCATTACACTTCTCCTCAGTAGCCTCTTCCGAGCAATCGTTCAGCAGGTTCATGAACAATGTGAAGTATCTATACAATGCGATACAACGCAATACAATACCCTAATAATACCAATAATACACAACGCAATGTGATCCTATAACATACTATCTATCTATACAGTGCACTGCCACGAGGCAGTTCCAAGGCAAAAATTCATACACACAATCAACTCTCTCACTCTTAAATGAGCACACCATCGACCAACCCGATAAGTCCGTCTCATCACGAAGGCTTTGCCTTTTCCACACCTAAAATAAAATCTCTGTTCAAGGAAATGTAGGTGGTTTGCCTTCCTCAATATCTGTGTTAGTCGTCTCTTACGAAACACGTGCAGTTATCGATTGGACTATTCTCAAATATCCCTGACCAAACACGGGAAACGACATGATACGATACAATAACTTTAATGGGTTAGGAAGCAATCTGCTTGTTTACACCAATGATACAAATATACACAAATACACACAAATACAAATAGACACGATATGATACAAACAGATAACAGTTAATACAGAAATTATGTAATTGCCTAGTGGCGGTAGTCTAAGTGCTTAGCGTGGTGTGCTCAACATAAGATCATAACATAAGAGAAGAGTCGTGGGTTCAAACCCAGATCACATTACTCTACTATACAACGCGATGTGATTCCATAACATACGATAGATAAATAGTTGCATAAAACACAGCAACAGGAAACCTATGTATGAACCCTTCTTTTCAAAGAGAGAATAGACTTCCAATGTCGGTGGCGGTAGTCTAGTGGTTAGCGTAGTGCGCTATCAGAATGCAGAAAAAGATAACGCCACCGGTACTGGTTAATCGTGTATCTACTGTGCGCTTGCTACATTAGTGCGCTCTTAACGGCAACGGTATGATTTAACCAGTGAGAAGGATGACAACAAAATACCAACACAGCAAAACTAAGAAAGCAGAACAGAAACTAAGAAAGGAACCATGTAAATATGTGCGATTGACACGTGTGGAATAAAAGAAAAATAAACAGAAGCCGAAATGTGAACTCTGCACCCCTTCCAAAGAGAGAAAGACTTTTGAAACTATGTAATAATGATACTATTAATAAATACCTCTTTTTAACGTAATAAAAAAATATATTATCATCTTTTTAGCCCCAGGTAGTTTACCACCCAGGGCATAAAAAATTGTCCGTTTCCTCAATCAGGGTTGAAGTCAATATAGAGATCAAAAGTTTAATGCACAGTCGTGACATCAATCAATCGGGTTGGGTAATGGCCGAGTGGTTAGAGCGTCGGCCTCCAAAGCAAGAAGACCTGGAATCGATCACAGGTCAGGTCAACAAGAAAAATAACCCCAGGTGTCTGGCAAATGTACATATATATCGTCACTTGCGGCATTGTGCGTTCTAAACGGCAATGATACGTCTAATAATGTAGAGAGCAAGAAAAAAAAAACAGCAACTAAGAACGGCAACATTGTAAACAGATGCGTCCTGTCATCCGTCGAATACACAAATACTGAAAAAATCAAGTTACAGCCCTTTGCAAGCTAATTAACGATCTATGACAAAAGCAACAGCACTAGTTAATTAAATTTGTAAGCTCAATCTGGCTTTTTCGCTACTCGACGAGGACAAAGTAAATCTGTAAAGCTCAGTTCAAGGTCTGTTTCTGTACCCAAGGATACTGTCAGAGATGGACCCGGCTGGAAATCGAACCCGTTAGACAATATCCAATGCAAAATAAGTTTATGTCAATTTATGTAAAATTGCAAGTGTGTTCTGGTGGCATAGAACCGTTTGCAGTTGAACATTCTGCTTGGGTCGTCCCTGACATCGCCTTCGGGTGAGGAACCGGACGTTAAATCCTCATTGTATTGTATTGTAATAAATATAAATCTTACTTAAGGAATATTTGAGACTTGGCTTCCATCAGATCTCCTCTGTCACTCTCTTCAGGCTGTAGAGGTAATCCAGCTAATAGTGCAGCTACAGCCTCCATACTGGCTTGATCTAGATCCCTGTCAATCAATCAATCAATCAATTAATCAATCAATTAATCAGCTTAGTTATAAACTATAAGAATCGACAAATTTTTTTCTATTCTCATATATGACAGAATGCATATACCAATTTCATTTCTTGGTTGCTGTTTTTGTGGTATTATTATTATTATTTTGACACTCCATGATTAATCGTACCTTTTGATAGCGCCTCAATGGCTGCTATCCTAGATACACCATTAACCTTCCATTTTCCAGGCACCGATACGCATCCATTCCCAAGGGTGCCGGGGTTATTTTATCGACTGACCTGGGGTCATTCCCACGCCACTAGCCGTCACTCAATTCTGAGGCTAACCTGCTAACCTCTTCACTAATCCCCATCAGTAAAATATTCAGAGTCAGTTTCTGTTGCTGATGGAACCTATATATCCACTGAATTATTGATCGATTGATTTATAAATTTATTTACTGATTTATTAATTGTTTGATTGACTGATTGATTTAATGATTGATTGATTTACAAATACATAAGACACCTGGACTCTACGTACACGCTATATAGATCTTTAATCGTCGAAATAGACATAAAGCATAGAGCAATTATTACAAATTATTATTAGAACTAAATTATAATTAATTAGCTCACAGTGCACAGTGACGTAAGTAAGTGAGAGTGAGTGAGTGTAACATACAAACGTGAAAATAAAAGTGCTATAGAAGTGAAGGCCACTTGTGTGTCAGCATGTTGAAGCTTGTTCGAAAATAAAACACGTTATCTGGTGAAAATGTCAAACATCTGCGATTGCCACGTGTAAAGAAATATAAGACGAAAAAAGCCGCGATGAACAGAAAAGAAAAAGGACTAGAGCTCTAGATCTCAGCAGCAATCGTAATTCAGTAAATAATATTGACTCGCTTGATGCCAGAAGTGTGTTGAGTCATTCAACAACACTTGAGCTCGTAAAGCAGTCTCGAAGAACCGGGCACCGGCCATAAAACTGCTATAGAAATTGTCGTTTAAAAAATTTTTAAAAATAAAAACAGAAGAGATGATTCCCTGTTCAGACAAGAGACGAAGTTCAGAAACAAGTTGACCGAGTACCTCACTGACTGGATCATGGGAAACAGTCATCAACTCAACGTCCAAGGAGATATTGTAACTGTTTCAAGGTAACTCAACTGCATGTGTTTCACAAGAGCCGACTAACGCAGACTCGGCGAGAAGGGCAGAGTGGTCTGCGATGACTTCTGTATCAAATTCCAGACTAGTAGAGGTCTTGTCAGATCGGTTGTGGCATACGGCAGGCTCGGCTACTATACCCTTCACTGTTCAAAGCATATCTGAGAAAAGAGTTCTAGTGAAAAATGTCAATCTCTTTCACTATAAGTTAGTAATACAAATTAATAACCAATATTGTAGAAAATATTGAGTTACCTTGAAACAGTTACAACGTCCCCTTGGACGTTTAACTGGTGTGAGTTGCCCATGATCCAGTCAGTGAGGTACTCGGTCAGCTTGTTTCTGAACTTCATCTCTTGTCTGAACATGAGATCATCTCTTCTGTTCATCACAGCCTCAACAAGCTGACATACCTTGGTCTTGACTTGTATGGCGTGGATTGTAGAGTCCAGGTGCCTTATGTATCTGTCAATCAATCAATCAATCATTCAATCAATCAATCAATTTTTAGTTTATTTTGTATTTCTTTATTACCCTGGGTGTAAAGAGCCCGGTGGGTTTTATAAAAGCGATTCATTAAGAACGAAACGAATCGTGGCCCGGCAACTCGAGATCGATAGATTAAAAGAACAGCGAAAACAAACCGCATTAAACCTTGGCAGAGCTATTGAGAGCCTCTGCCAAAGAAAAGAGGTCTCTCAATAGCTATCTCTTTATCAATCAATCATTCAATCAATCAATCAATCAATCAAGCAAACAACCAATCACGCAGTCATTCAGTCAGTCAATTAATCAATCAATCATTGTGAAATGCTGACTGTTTACTAGACCCGATCGTACTGTTTATACTTAAGAGTTCAATGTCTCTTTCCTCATTCTCTGAAAACGCCAGAGATGAACCTGCCCGGCATCCAATACACTATACTCTCTTAGATGTCCTTGATTGTACAATCAGATGTTGAAAATTGCAGAGAGTATTATATATTATTTTAATAATTTTATTGCTAGCATTCAGTACTTATCTACATATAATAACAGCCTCCTAAGAAACAGAGAGATAGCGTTTAAATTCATAGCATTCTACTTTAACGTCAACTTTGACAAATTAATCTTAATAATAATAAAGCTTTAAGGTCCGTTTTCTTATCCAAGGATGATATCAGGGTCGTCATTAATTACAGTGCATGACAACATCGAGCACTAACCTTACGATAGCCAGCATGAGATGTTCTATGCTGGTCATGCCCAGATGTTCACTCGGCTGTTCAGCTTTGTTCTCTAGTATGTTCTTCATTATGAATATCACGTTCTCTATGAACATTGTGTTCGTGTCAATAACCAATGCCTGAAATATCAATCAATCAATCAACCTTGTTTTCTAGTACGGTCTTTATTATAAATATTACCCTACAATTGAAATATGATAATTATCTACCTTCAATCAATCAATCAGCTAATAGTTAATCAGTCAATCAATCAAAAGCCCATTCAATCAATGTAACAATTATAAAACAGACTTTTATTTAATGCACGTGAACAAGCGAACAAATTCACAACAAATAAAGCAAATAACAAAAAGATGGTAGGGTGATTGAAAATAGTTCCATTCAAAATGCCATTGGCATTGTAGTAAAATGCATAGAGTGGCTTGCATAAATCAACGAAATTAATTGAAGAGTTCTGGGTTCGATCCCAGGTCAGTCTATAAAAAACACCAGCACCCTTCGGCACTGGTGCATACCAGTGCCGAATCATGGTGCATATCATGATTCATCCTACCGCGCCCTTCGGCACTGGTATGCCGAAGGGTGCGTATCTGTGCTAGCTACATTGTTCGCTATCTATAGCAAAAATGCACGAGTAAACAGTTGTACTAGCAAAGAGAAAATGAACGAAACACTAAGAAAAGGAAACTCTAAATATGTGAATATGTCACATTATGCTTGGAATTAAGCTACTAAAAATGTAGAAGTCAGGTACGCAAGAAATCAACAAAGAGACTCAGTGATTGGATAAAATTAGCAGAAACTTATATGATCAGAACCCCAAGAGAACGAGAACAGTGGAAAACCATGACCGTCAACGCCCGAAACGGGCAGAACACCTTAAAGAAAAAGAGTAAATGACGCAATAAATAATGTTACTACCTTGGACTTCGAAAGATGACGTCCTTAACATAATCCTTCGATGACGAAACGGACGTTAAACCTTTATAATAATTAATTATTATTATTATTACCTGTCCGGATGAGTCGAAGAACTTGTCAACGAACAGTTTGATCTGGTCGAAGAGAATGGAATAGACGTGAGAGTTGAGTTCATGCCCCACTAGCTCTTTAACATGCTTCTGAATCTGAGGGCCGAATTTCTCATTGTTACATATGAGAAGCTTCAGCATGTGACCTATGAACCTATAACAGTCAAAGAATCAATTAATCAATCAATCAATCAATCAATTAATCGGTCAATCCGTTACTCAGTCAGTCAGTCAGTCAATCAATAAATCAACCAACTTTGTAACGGGACAATATAAGCACAATAGTACCAACTGTATAACTGTACAAATATAATATCTTTAGTGCTAATTGTGTAACTGGACAAGACTGACTAATTGACTGACTGATTGATTGATTGATTGACTGTTATAGGTCACATGCTGAAGCTTTTAATAGAGTCTATGTAACAATGAGAAGTTTGGCCACAGATACAAAAGCATGTTAAAGAGCTTGTGGGGCATGAACTCAACTCTCGCGTCTATTCCATTCTCCTCGATCAGATCAAATTATTCGTCGACAAATTCGTCCACTCATTCTGACAGGTAAGAAAATTATTTTTGTGTACATTACTTTGTATTTTTGTGTAGTGTACACTAACTTTTGTAATTTTGTGTACATTACTTTAATTTTTGTGTTTTGTACAGGGCAGTACTGCAGATCACCGCAGCAAGGAGTACAGAGTTACAGGACAATAGAAGTACAATAGCACTGAACAGGAGACTGGAAAATAAAAGTACAAAAGTAATATAACTGTGTGACAGGACAGTACTGCGCATCACCTCGGTTCGGCAGTACAGAGTTACATGACAATAAAAGTACAAAGTAGTACTAACTGTGTGACAGGACAGTACTGCGGATCACCACACCCAGGTAGTACGGAACCCTTACGAGAGGCGTCTAGACTAGATAGAGTCGACAGTGACCCGCCAGCCCCACCAAGCCCTCCCACTACACCACTTAATCCTCCAACCGCACTAACAACCCCCGCCGTGCCGTGGTGCCCATGGCGGCTGGCTTTCTTCTGGAGGTTGACGCAGCCCAACGAGCATAAAAAGCCCGTCATATTAGCCCACTCGTTCAGGTGATCCTTTAATCAATCAATCAATTAATCAATAAATCAATCAATAAGTGAAACGAGCAACTGAAATTTTTCTGAAAGTTTGACATAGCCAAACTTGCATAAAATCTTGGTCATAACATGCAAGGTTTTGGCACACTCTTTCAAGGGTTCCTGTAATAATAAATAATAATAATAATAAGCAGAAGAAGAAGACAATGAGAATCAATCGTAGTAATATGAATAATAAACAAACAATGAATAAATGAATAAATTTCCTGGGCTGCGTCAACGTCCAGAAGAAAACCAGCCGTCATGGCCACCACGGTACAGCGGGGGTTGTTCGCACGGTGGGGGGGGGGGGTTAAGTGGTGTGGGTGGGGGGAGGGGTGGGGCTGGCGGATCACTGTGGACTTTATCTAGTCAAGACGGCTTGCAGGTTCCGTAAAACCTCTATTACTAATCACTACAATGGGGGGCCGTCAAACTTTACATCTTATTACTTAGCTTTGGCAGAACATTTCGACCAGTTTGGCAAATATTTACCGAGTTGTAAAGAAGCACATTAATGCAACAAGTGCATGTACCCGATTAACCTGCCAAAATAATAGCAAGTAATAATTTACCATGTTCCAAGGAATTGAAATGTGCCTCAGCAGTCATTGAGGGAAAGGCCAGCTGGTGTTATATTTAAACACTGCTACGTAAAATCATTGTTACTGTTTTCAAATGGCCAAGGTACGATGAATCATGGAGTGAAAAAAAATAACAATATGTGTGAAAATATACGGAAAAAAGTGTTGTACTTAATAGTGGTCATAGCTTAAATTGGAACATAGGACATTATGTCAGCATGTTATTATTATTATTGCTACTATTAATCTTTTAGAATAAAAAAGGTATTTTGAGCGCCTTGAATTTTCTTGCAAACGATGATGCAGAAAACTATCAATTTTACTAATTTATCACAATAATTATTAATAAATACCATAATAGATGAACGTTCATTTTGTTGTAAACAGCTGATACTGGTGACTAAAAATACGACTATTCTAGTAACAGATCTCTAGCTCATGTTCAGTGCTCAATGAGAAGTTCTATGTTTAGCCACAGATCTATGGAACGTTTCTCCCACCTCCTCCTCTAGCTTTGTCTTGAGATAACTGTATTGATTGATTGATTGATTGATTGATTGATTATTTAGTAACCGACCTCTAGCTCATGTTCCGTACTCTGATGAGAAGTTCTACGTTTAGCTACAGATCTGTGGAACGTTTCTCCGACCCCCTCCTCTAATTTTGTCTTGGGATAATTGTCCAGATATCTCGTGCTGTTCTCCCAATTCATAAAAGTGTCGTCCCAAGCCTATCAACAATCAGTCAATCAATCAATCAATCAATCAATCAGTTAATCCATCAATCAATCAATCACTCAGTCAATCAATCAACCCATAAAGTCAATTGTAATCCCAGGCAGATCAATATACAATCAGCCAATCAGTCAATCAATCAAATTGAATCAATCAATCAATTAAGTGTCGATCTAGGTATCAGCAAACAAACATGCAACCAATGTTACAATACAATGAACTTTAACTTCCATCTTCTATCCAAATGTGAAGTCAGACACGTTCTAGCAAATGATATTAATATCGTATCTTAATGAATGTTCTGAAGGTTCAGTTTAAGTCCAGCTTTTGAACACAATGTTATTTAGTTGCTAAGCAGTGATTGTAATACCACGGGTTGTACAACCACAGGGTGCCTCTCGTTTTATTGCAAAAGAGCAAGTCTGAAATTACAGCACGCCAACATGTAACATTGGTTTAGAAAACCGACCCCAAACATAAACTTAAAATAAATTTGACTTTAAAATTGGCTTTATCGTTTTTAAGCCTCGTTGTTGTTGCCCATCCGATGATTAGCCGTGGTGCTGACCCCCTCTATCTTCGTCCTTGCGAGCGCTTTTAAGCCTTCAAACTTGACAGTAGCCGACCTTAGGTTAATTGTGTGACTCGGGTTCAATAAAGTCACTGTTCCATTCCAGAGCTCGCCCGTCACTGATGTAGCCGTTAGGCCGCGGAACTGATATTAAATTCAGTTTTAGCTCTTAGCAGTAATTAAACACGGTAATAAATATAACACTACCTGCATGTTGCCCGGTGTGGATTGCTCTATCTTCCTGAGCAAAGCCATTATACGCTTCTGAAGCACGGCCCGGCCTGTTCAACAACAGTGACACAACATAAGTTTATTTTAATAGATAAGACAATCATAGATTGTTACAATATAAACATATAAGACAATCATAGATTGTTACAATATAAACATATAAGACAA
>JAQFZF010002698.1:0-12117 GCA_034695365.1 Enchytraeus norvegicus
ATTTTTGTATAGAAAGCCGATCGTACATAATATAATAATACAGGCCTACTATGCTATAAAGTCGTCTCTTATCAATAAAATTATCTTAATTAGTTAACGATCCTTACCTTGCATGTCATTTAGAAATCCAAACTATTTTATACGTGATTTTATTACAATATTTGGAATTATTTACAGCAAAACCAATGTTGTGTTGTTAAATAATGCCTGACGGAAGTAGAATTGCCGCTTTTCTGAAAATTCTCAGAAAGTCTCCTATTGTGTATTTACTTCCACTGAATAATTAAAACTTTATCCTACAGAGTGTCAATGACAGCCAGGTTACGGTCATAGCCAGTCTTGTTATCGAGACATTTGAAAAAGTCGAGACCTTTTACATTAAGCACTGGAGACCAAGTTCTAGACCTTCATAGTCAGGTCTCGAGACCAAGTTCGAGACCTTACCAGTGAGGTCTCGAGACCACGTTCGAGACCTTGATAAAGCTCTCGAGACCAAGTTCGAGACCTGTGAAATGGAGACCTGACAACCACATAGATCTGAGAAACTACTGGACAAGCTAAAATATCTCGTACTGGGCACTGTTTTACAAGATATTATTTATAAATAAACTCACAAATCCCGATATCATGCTTCCTGTAAGATTGACATGATGCTTAGGCCTACTCTTGTTTGGATCGTGTTAAGAAATCATGAAATATTTGAAACTAAACGACACAATCCACGGTTCCCTAAATAGAATTGCCATTGCTGGCTGCTTTCCATTGTTCAGTAACAGGTACAAATTTGCATAGTAGGCTACTCCATAGACCCAAACAAGCTATTTTTGTCAGGAACTCTATGATCACGCATGCATGGGAAAACAGAAAAGCTGTTCTCTGGCTGAATAGTAATGCCTAAATAACAATAAAAAGAAGGTAAGCAGCATGCATTGTCAAATTGTATTTTTACTTTCACTGCAAAAAACTGCTAACTGCAAATGAAGACTCAAAAGTTTGTCTCCTTAATTTTACATATGAAGAAAATTGAAGGTCTTGGTCTCGGTCTCGACGAGACCAAGACCAAGACCTTAGAAAAGGTCTCGACGAGACCAAGACCAAGACCTTAGAAAAGGTCTCGAAACCAAGTTCCAGACCTTACTTCGAGGTCTCGAGACCAAGACCAAGACCTTCATGAAACGAACTCGAGTTTCGAGACCTTGGCCTCGAGATCACAACACTGGTCATAGCGTACAAGGTTGATGGATCTTAAACAAGCAGATCTGATGTTTGATGTTTCCTGATCAGTGACGGCGCCACACCAGGTCGCAGTTACACCAGGTCAAATGATCTGGTAAATTAAGCCCCCCGAATAAAAGCTGGGCCCAACCCTGGTGTCTGTTGCATGTTTCCATGGCGAAAATTTACCAAACTTTATGCGGCCCTTCGGCTCATCAAGGCTGACAACCTGCACCATCTGGAATAGACCAACTGAAAACTGCACATTTTTCGTAAAAGCCGACTAACGCAACTAACGCAGATATTTTGGTAGTCCTGGTAACGGCGGTCCCAAATTCCAATTGACGTCCGATTTTCTTGAAAATTTACACCAAAAGTGTAGAATGGCCATACAATTAAGTGTACCAAATTTAAGAATTAGCCTATATCACTTATACTTCTTTTTATATTTATAAATAACTTGTGTTTAAATTTGGGGCTTTCTGTTAGGATTAGGGTTCATTTTTCGGCTAATTTAGGGTTCGTGTAGGGTTTGGGGTGGTTTAGGGCTAGTCTAAGCCTAACCCCAACCCCTACCCTAATCATAAAATAATATTTTCACCAAACACCCTAACCCCAGAACTAACGTTAAAATCATAATGATAATTTGCGACCGCCGTTACCAGGGTTACCGATATTTAATACTGAGGAAGGCAAGGAGAAACCACCTCGGTAGTCAGAATATATACTTTCCCAAGAAAAAATGTTACATTTTAGGTATGGTAAAGGCCTTTTTGATGGGATCAGCTTGATGATCGATGGAGTGCTCATTAATGAGCGTGATGGCAGATTGTGCTTCAGAATACGTACCTTGGACCTGCCATTTGGCAGTGCACTAGAGAGAGAGATAGCATTACTGTTTTTTATGACCTGCCTTTAGTTTTTAATGACCTGGGAACGACCTGATTGTTCGGACGGTCTGGCGCCGCCACTGTTCCTGATCCAGTACTATTATGATTAAGGTTGTCTTGTAGTAGGGATCCCAATCCCGAAACCCGCCGCTCAATCCCGGGATTTCGGGTCAAATTCGGAATGGAGCAATTCTCAATCCCGGGATACCGGGATTGACGAAGCCTGTAAAGAAGTCGACATGTATTCGCACAAAATTGACGAAAATATGGGGTCTTGAGTAGTCTACCAGCTGAAATGCAAATATGTGTATATATAGGCCTATAGGGCTTATCCATAAATCTTAAATCAATTATTGTTAGATCAATCTTCATGATATCAAGCCACTGGTCTTTGATGGTTTTGTAACTATTGGCAATTTGAAAGTAAAAGTTAACGTAATCTAAGTTTCCACTACACCAACTTATGGGCCTGTAGAGTAGGCCTATAGACTTCGTAATTTATCTGACAATACTCGGGAATTCGGGAGTATTGGCTTATGTTAATTGCTGAAATTAGGAAAACAATTCATTTAGCCAATAGCACTATATTACAATTTAGCTCTGCCATAGGATACATATATAAGGAATTAATATTAACCGTAGTCAAATTGATAAATTTGCTGAAATTATAATAATACTAAATATCGCTGAACTTACTGCACATGGTAATGTAGACCTTTATTGAACTTAATTCTTGCAATGGATCCCACTTATATTTGTAACTAAACGACATATTTTCGTTTTTATATTTCTTGAATAAAAAAATTTCCAATCCCTAAATCCAGGGATTTGGAAACTCAAGCCCGGTCGTTTTTGGGCCGGGACCCCGGGATTGGGAACTCTATCTTGTAGGCTATGCAGACAACGCTACATACATGTAACCTTAGCGGTCGGCTGTTATCTGGGACATTAATGGAAACATTATCTAAGTCACATCATGACACTGATGTCCTAGCCTAACTTTGAGTGAGCCTCCGACTCCGACTCGGGCAGTAATGCCACTCTCCAAATTTGAAATGAACCAGCTTTTGTCCAAAAATCACCAAAAAATAAACCAGAATAAACCAGCTTCTGGATAAAATAAATCAGGAAATAAACCAAATTCTGAAATTTATTTTGGGGGGTGGTGGTAATGCATGAAGCAAAATATTTGCTAATATTGCTTTTTAGATATATAAAATCGCAATAATGTGTAATTTTGTGAGAAATTGCAGGCATTATTAAACAGAATAGTGCGGTTTCGTAAAATAGTGCAGGGACAAAAATTGTACCTTACTGTTTCCGAAATTAGTGAAAGGTGTGTGAAAATGTAGCACTGCTGTTGTCATCAAGGACTTTCCCATATGATTACATCATATACGACTGACCCCCAAGCGGTGACAATTGAGACATGAAGATCTCTAATATTTCGTACCCAAGCATCTGTTGCAATCTAACGAATTGACGAGGTGTGACAAATGGTACAAGGATAACGTTTAATCTATGATGGGGGTGAATTTGGGAATAGTTTCCGAATATTCCTCCCTCCAACATTGTGAAAAAGAGAGGAATAATTAACGTACAATATTACGTACATAATTTACGTCAATTTATGAAAAAAGCAAAATTAAATTTCTAAGCATAATTTCAAAAGATTGTCAGAGAAATTTTGTCTTATCTGTAGTCAAATGATGGCATCCAAAACTTTTATTTAGCGATAACAGCTAAGAGTACTGTCGTCGTCCATGACAAAATCAACCATGTACATTGTACAATCAACATAACCGTAATATTCAAGTCCAGTATGCAAATAATAAGTGTTCTTCAAAATTTAATATTGCACAGCAACTATAATTCATAAAAGCAGCCAAAGGATAACATAAAATTATTATCATTAGCACATCGGCTGAGCGTAGGCCTATAGTTTTTGACCAGGGTGTATCTTGGCATATGAAAGCTCCGTTCGCGAAACTTTTTTTTAAACCTATGAACATTAGAAAAACCATCTGTCATATATTGTATCATATATTTATCTGAAGATTCTAAATATCAGGTAAAATGTAAAATATGGAACTACTTTGAGAGTTCATTTCTCTCGAATTCATAAATAGGCTTAGTATTGCAGCACGATAGTTTTCTTCTAAATTCACAGATATTTGATCATGTTTACCTTAGATTAATTTATTTTTTCTGTACATGTAGTTATGTTTACCATTCAATAGGCGCAAAAAATAAACTATATAGCTGATATTTGAAAATGTAAGGTAACAGTACGATATTAGTTTTATACCTTTCGCATTAGGGCATACTGTCGCAGTGCGCCACCGTCCCAGTGCGCCACTTCTTGATTGATTTGTCAAACATTCGCTTTGGATTGATTTGTAGGGCATTTCCACTGCAAATTAAATCACGCAAATATTTTTGCTGAAGTTAAAGTCATCGAGACTCATGTCCCGATTGCATTGTCAAAAACAGCCGATATAAATGCCACAACTCCTGTTATTCATATTATTATTGATGGTACTAATGCCTTGTGTTGTAAACGATCATGGACCAAAATATAAGATTAAATACATCTTACTACGTAAGCAAAGAAGTAGGCCTAGACAAAACACATTAGTTAAAATAAATCTCCTAATTTTTGGAATCCCGTGTAAGAGAATGTGTCGTGAAAGCATACTGTATTGTAGCGTTGAAGCGCCATGAATAGCAGTTGCCAAACCAGAGCCTTCTGGCGTTGCTCGCAAGTCATGGAATGTGACTTCCTGCAAATTTCATTTATAAAGTCTGTTCCACAGTCATGATTGTTCACGTATTCTCAAAAGCAATATCGGACGAATTGTGGTACCAGCATGACGAATCACCCAACTGGAACAATTCTTCTTCGAACATGAAATTGGAGTCACCCCATCTGACCTCTCTCCATTGGGTCCTACCAACCCCAGTGGGTCTTTTATAGCAGGACATGTTGGCGCAGTTTAGGGTGCGCCAAATGCTGTCGTTAAGAAACTGGTGACCACCAATTCTCCTGTCGCTCCGTTCACAGGTCAATCCGTGAATACTCGGGACGTTGAGTGCTGTTCCACAGATGACTGCAAGAGGCTCACATAGACTGTTACAGAAGCGCAGGCCACTCCGACAACTTCGTCGTCTTTCGCAGTCCTTCAATGATAGCATAGAGCCCTGAGCTAGTCACCGCTCGGTGGAGCAGAAACTGCCAGTAGTCGGGCTTTATTCTGGAGATTTGATGAGTTCGCCAAGAGTTCAGAGTGCACAGTTTGAGTTCGCTATCCCGTGACTTTTGACTGTGCGCCATCATGCCGATCTGATAAATTATTATTTATATAATTCTTTATTCACCAGAAGGCAATACAACAAACAGAGAACAAACAAATCAGTGAGGCAAGTGCAAATACACAACATAGTCCAAGGTATTGCAATGTCCATATATGGGCTATTAACAGTTCCGTGCAATAGTAAACGCGAATAAAAATGTAAATGTATTTTAATGGTTATTCAGTTACACCCTTTGTGCATTTATTTTGAAATGTGCATAATACAATTATGTTCATTTCATGTTTTCCCGTGTTGATTCCGGAAAACTTGAGAATTTAGACCAACCGAAAACTGCACGTGTAGCAAGAGGCGACTAACGCAGAGGCCACCGCGCAGGGCAGAATGGTCTCCGCCATGACTTCCTTGTACTTGACTATTTGGTCACTCAAATTCCGAATCAGGAGAGGTTTTCCTTTATATGGTTGTTGCAAATGGCAGGGTTAGCCTACTCTACCTGTCACTGTTCAAAGCGCTTCTGAGACTTATGTCAAGTGTCCGCTATATTAAGCTTCTGATTGATTGATTAATTTATTATAGGAAAACAGTTAAATGCTTTTAGACTACGAATAAAATAATCAAATAAAATAAGCCTATACATGTCCCTGATCAAACTATTTTGAAAATTATTTACTTATGCTTTCAGGTAATTGCAATTAACGGTAAGAGGAATGGTTTTGCTGACATTTTCGGATAATCGCATCAGAGAGGTAAAGCTTTACTCCTTTAACTCCACACTGGAGAGGGCTCTTCAACTACAATTGAATGGAAACCAAATAGACTTCATACGATCGGATGCATTTGCATACTCGCAGTTAGGACATAACTATTTTTGCTATAGCTTATGCATAAGTGGACTAACTGACAAAAGAAATTAAATTTAAACGTTTGTCTCCTAGGCCTACTTTAAAATCAAACCCCTAGGCATAGCGAATGTATGTTATATTTCTTAATACTGAGATTGTAGAGCATACCTTAGCTATAGGCTACAAATAGCAGTAAAGTTAAAAAATCAGACTGAAATTGTTGTATAGTTATCATTGAATAATAGTCTTACAACTATTTTAATGTATATTTCACATATTACAGTTGCAACACTGTTGCATATCACAAGTGTTGACGCCTTGACGTCCCTGGATGAGGAAACGGACGTTAAACCATTTTTATTATATCGGCATTTGTTTTTAGGCTAGTGTCTATCTATCCGAGTTGGGTCAGGCAAAGTTGAGAATAGACCGACCGACAAAATCACGCGCCTTGTTAGAGCCGACTAACGCAGCTACTTCCGTGACGAGCAGATTTGTTTGTGCTAGGGTGTCACTGTCTAGTAGGGTGGAGTGAATTTTTTTCAACCTTTTTTTCAACATGCCCTGCTGTGGAAAAGTTGTATTATATCAACTACATCACATTAAAAGAAATTCACAATAAAATATTTTTTTTTGTGCTGCCACAAGACGGTACAAGTTTATGAGATTTTTGCTGCTTTTGAGAATTTTACGCTAATTTATCATATTCTTCAGAAACTTCAACGACACCCAAAACTCACACCAAATGTCCAATTATGCAAGGCACACGTCTATTATTTAATGTAAAGAAGCATGGAGGTTGTACTAAATTAGTAGATGGTCAAAAAGTTCACATTTCCACTCAAAATATAATGTGTACGCCACTGTCTGACTTGGCTCGCGAATGTGATCGGAGCGAATGTGATTCTGAATTCGGTTCGTGCACAAGACTTACGCATTCTTCCATAACAAATTCGAGATATGATTTCTTTCCTTGCTTCAATTGGCTTCTGGTTTTGTCCTTTCTGCCATCAAAGTATAATCCAGACAGCCGTTTTTTCATTGAATCAAGTTTTTGCAATTCTTTTCTATCTTTTCAGTTTCCTGCGCACTTTGCTTCTGACCATAAACAATGTAACAGTCTTTACCTATCACTAAAACAACATCCTCCAAAACTGCAATGCAGTAGCAGCCTTCGCACCGATCTGGAACGCCATGCCGATAACATTTGCGAGACAAGTTAGACAGTGGTGAGCACATTTGAGTGGAAATGTGAACATTTTGACCTTCGACTAATTTAGTACAATCGCCATTCTTGTTTACATTGAAGAATAGACTTGTGCCTTGTATAATTAGACATTTAGTGTGAGTTTCGGATGTCGTTGAAGTTCCTGAAGAATATGATAAATTGGCGTAAAATGCTTAAAAGCAGCAAAACTCTCATAAACTTGTACCGTCTTGTGGCAGCATCAAAAAAATTACTTTATTCTTAATTTTTTTGTGTGATGTAGTTGATTTAATACAACTTTTCCGCACTAGGGCATGTTGAAATTTTTTTTATCAAAATTCACTCCACCCTACTGTCTAGTGTCTACCTGGGCAATTGGTCGATCAAATTCCAGACTTGCAGCACAACGCGTGTGGAGCTTTTGACAGGATAATTCCTATTCCATTCGCTTTTCCAAAAACGCCTCCGGGATATCTAGTATGCAGAGGCGTTAGAAAATATTATTTTACATTATTGTATTTGTTCAGTTATTTAATTTTATGTTCAATTATAGTAGCGATCGCTGCCCGGAGTGTACATATATTATGTATGTAACACAAAGCAGGTTTGCAGGCCTAGAGATTTCCAATGTTGCATATTTGAAAACAATCATTCCAAATGTATACTGCATTAAGAATTTGTACAACAGTTCAAATTTGTACTACACCTTCAATATATTTATAAGACCCACGGGAGTACTGTAACAGTTCGCAATAAGCAGTGGAATGCCCTATGCTAATGGCAATACTAGGCCTATATCGGACGGAATGGAATGGCAATACTAAGACGGAATGGCGGAATACAAAGGCGGAATACAAGGCGGAATGGCAAAACTAGGCCTATATCGTTAGCTATAGTCAACATATAACTTGGAGCTTTAATTTGCAATGCCCTAACCTGAGTTTACCTGTTAGCATTTATTTCTATTTCTATTATCTGTTTGCTGGTGCGTTTAATTTGTCGGTACGATTGATGTTAATGAAGTTCAAATAACAGTCAGCAATGTAGGTATAAGGAATATTTGCTAGATGTTAACAATTTTATGATAATAATACAGTGCTAATAATAAAATGCATACGGCGATCAACGCGAGGAGGTCGTCCTGTTTCATATGGTGTACAATGCAGTATAATGCTTTCACGGAACATTGAATTTCGTTGAGATTACATTCCCAAGATCGAAGAATAGTATTCTCTGATCTTCTATTTTTTTATAGTATTCGAAAAAATTTGTTTGTGCGTGAATAGAACGTGGACAACAAAGAATTTTAGTATATACTTGTCGGAATAACTGGAAAACTATTTCGGGGAATACGGATAAACTATCGAATATATCATACTATCGAATAGTATTCTCTGATATGTTTAAAACTTTACTTAGTCCGCATTTCTTTTTGAAAGTAATGAAATGCATTGATGCTTTTTTTAATCCAGGGTCTCTATACAACATAGCTCACGTTAATATTTGGAACTATGAGAGTGATAATATATGTATTAATTTATTATAAATATGTATCCTCGTTAAATCACAGAATTCTTTCCTGTCACGCAAGCCTAATATTGTTATTTAAATATTAAATGTCATGTAGATACTCGAGCATTGATCTTAAAGATAATAACTTGTCCGATCTACCCGATAATCTGTTCTTAAATGTAATAAGAAACCACCTCCTAACCTTTGACATAAGCTCAAATCACCTTACGGAAATCAGAACAGCTATGTTTCTCGGTCTACAGACAACTCTCTTAACTCTTGACATATCGCATAATCTCATTGCTAGATTTGAAAACGATTGTTTTCATGCGCTCTCTATAAAAAAGTTAACAGTCTCACATAACCTACTGTCTGTTCTACCAGCTGATGGTTTCAACTCTACAACTCTCATAGACAAACTAATTTCACTTGACCTTTCCTGGAATAAGCTTAATGAATCTGTGCTTGACGCTATTCAGTACCTCAGTCAATTACACAGCTTGGATATTAGTGGCAACAATATAACAAGTCTGCCTCTTGGATCGTTCGACAAACTTGCTAATCTAGTTACACTGGCTGCTCGACAAAATCGTATTATGCAACTGGATGGAATAGGTGATCTTCCAAAGTTGAATTCGTTAGACTTGGGATATAATAGAATAAGTGACGACGATCTTAGACACATAATTAGCCTACAAGAAACATTGACAACTTTAGTACTGGATGGAAACTTCTTAGTTAATTTTCAGGTGGTCAATTTGACAAGTGGCCAAGAATATTTAAATACATCACAACTTACATATTTGGATCTCTCTTATAATTCACTCAGCCAATTGGCGCTTCAAGTAAGTAGCCTATTCAACTATTTGTGTGTTATGATAGAAAATATTATGACATAATTAACAAACTCAAATCATATCTGAATTAAGAACCAGACGCTGTAATCTGTAATCTGTAATCTGTAGGCCTAATCATGTGACATTTTCGCATTTTCTCTATCGGCTTTTAGTCTCTGGCGCTGGCAGCTCAATAGACTCTTATTTGTCAACATCCGATCTAGAGTGGAGATGAATTGATAAGTTTTACAATTCGATTTACGAAATATAAAGGTATATACGTCAGTTTCCTAATCCAAAAATGATATCAGGACGTCAGTATGCACACTTAGTTAAGTTAAAGTGCGTGTTCAACTCATGCTTATTCTGCTTAATGAAATCTGACATGCGTTAAAAAGATATATAAGTAGCCTACTATAGCAAACGTAGACTAACTAGGAAAGTCATTAAAATTAGTTGTACTCCTCCTCTCCCCCGGTAATACCCACCCTGTTGGATATTGCGAGGAGTAAATTGGCCTGACCCTGTTTTAGCTTGTTATTAAAAGTTTTCCTCCTTTGTTCTTCTTAACTGCCGAAGTTATTGTTACTATTGAATTTAACCCGAATATCTAGTACAGCTTAACAGGTGCGTTCATTTGATACGGATTTATATCCGTACCAAATGAATTCCACTGGATGAGTACAAGTGCAATGATTTCCACTTTTTTGAGCAATGAAGGAGTGATGGCCAAACTGGGTTTATATTACATAAGCGCCAATTTATTTTCCAAATAAACATTTGTAACCATGTAGGCCTATGTGTTTTATGATTACAGGCGATCCATAATTTTACCTTTCTACAGACACTTCGAATTGATTCATGTAATCTAACTACTCTATCGGGCTTGGAACCTTTATGCAAAAATCTAGGAGTTCTATCGGCTAAATCTAATAATCTCACAGGTGCATCTCTAACAGTGCTCTTCGAATGCTCTGCTTTGACAGAATTGTATTTAGATAACAGTGCTATAGATCGCATACCAGAAAATATATTTTGGAACTGGTGCTCGCTAATTTCAGTAAGTCTAGAAAATAATCAAATAAAAAATATCAACCGCGAATCATTGGCTGGGTTTGATGCAGCTGGGCAGAGTCTAAATATGGCTGGTAATAATGTGTCTGCAGTTGATGATGATACATTTGCTATGCTTGATAACGTTCAATATCTTAATTTATCCAGAAATATTTTGCGCTCAATTGACTCATTCCCTGCAATGGGTGCTCTAATTGATTTGAATTTATCCGACAATGAAATTACGCACATTCCGTCAAGAATTCTAAAATCACAAAGCTTGATGAATATAAATTTGTCGCGAAATAGAATACAAATATTACCTTCATTTTTGAATTTAGGTCCAGCAAGCAACATTGATTTATCTCGAAATCTCATTTTATCGCTTGGAAATCTGATTGTGATTGGCAACATAGGTACACTCAATGTTAGCTACAACTACTTACAGGATATTCCTTCCTCACCACTCGACCTTACCACACGTATTAACAGCCTTGACGTTTCAGAAAATCTTCTTTCGCATTTTCCTTCATCGTTACTAAACAACACGGGGGAAATTTTGACGCCAAATCTTTCTTCAAATTATATTTCAGCGTACATGTCTGACTCAGGCAATGATGTAATGAATTACCTTCTTAATTATTCACCCGACAATACTACGATTGGGATAAGGATTTCTAATATAGATCTCAGTAATAATAACATAACTGAGCTTTCGCCAAGTTTTGTCAATTCATTCAATGGGACACTACGTCGTCTTAACGTTGTTCAAAACTCATTGCACATTTAAGTAAGAATACTATTCTTGCACTAAAACATTTAGATGAATTGCTCCTTGAAGTTAATCCTTGGATGTGCGATTGTAGCATGAGTTTGATAAGAGAGATCACGAAATACGTCAAGTTAGATTGGGTGACTTGGGCTCAACCAGTGGAACTCAACAACACTTTACTCTTGTGCTATAACATCAGTCAGTGCCGATATGTTCAATTGGCAGATAAATTCGATGACAAATGTAATGTGTCAGAAAATAATAGACCACCCAAAAAACAATATCCACCAAAACGGCAATTTCTCTCTTTCCATGATACAAGCAGTGTGCGAATTGTGAAAAATGAAGTGGGGGGGGGGTCAAAAAAATTTCCTCGCTCCGCTCGCAGTGTTTTGCGAGCTATATTAGAAATGATGCGTGCGAAGCTAGCGAAATCCTTTTTTCATTCGCTTTAATCTCACTATTTTGACACATT
>JAQFZF010002699.1:0-12117 GCA_034695365.1 Enchytraeus norvegicus
ACATGGACCCTATGTTTGAAGTCACTGAAGAACTGTTGACTGACTTCTGGACATGCTGTTGTGATTTTACCGTTGAAAACTTGAAAGCAATCAATTCATCCACAGCTTTTGCCATGTCAAAAATGGACGTACAATTCTTTTGATTGACATATAGAACCGAATCTGTTGACAAGCTCTCTTAGAATTTTTCACATAAAAAAATTTGTTTCAATACTTCAAAGTTATCTTTCAAATCCAGACAATCTAACCATCGATTATATTTCTGACGAAGTCGGTAAAATCAACAAATGACTCATTATAGTTCTTAACCATAGCCCTAAAATCTACTCGATAAGTCTTGGGGTTGGCAGCCTAGCCTGCTAGAATAATCTGCTTTACCATCTTGTAATCAGTTATATTCTCTGGAGAAATTTCTCGATACAAAATTTGAGCTTTTCCAACGAACTTCGATGGGAATCGCTCGAGCCCACAATTCTCTATCCCAGTTGCGAATCTGTGCTACATCTTCAAAGAGTTCAAAGAAAGTCTCAGGAGAAGATTCTTGAAATTCTGGCAAAGAACTCATTGGAATTTCAGAACTCGAAGATCTCAAACCTGGATTACCATGAGAATTGGCCTCGAAATGTACGTTATTCGCTTGAGCGGTTTTAATTTTTCCATCTCTAGACTTGCCTCAATCCTCATTCAACATCCGCACGGATTCGAGCTATCATGACGTCCTTGTCCTGCAACTGACTCAGCGCGTGATTTGAAATGGACGTTAAATCGTTGTCCGCGGCACTCGACAAACCAGGTAAATTAACCGTTCCTACTGCTTCAGTTTCATTAGACCTTGGATTTACATTCAAATTTACATTTTAACACTAAGCAACATACTAAGATCCTGCTGTACAGCTGAAGGGTCAAGGTCATCACTCGTATCAGGTTTAGCATTTGCTGTAGGTTTTGGGCTGGCATTTGGATCTAAAATTAAAGCCAAATCTACACCACGTGACTGCTCCAATAATAACATTTCGACCAAATCCTCTTTCTTCTTAGAAGACACATCTAATTTAAAACTCTTAGCAATGGCTTTAAATTTTTCAGCAGTGAAAACTTCTAATATTGTTTTGGTAAACTCCATGATTCTATATTGTATGTAAAAAAATTCCTAATTTAATACAAATAGAACCCCTAGATTTGTGTTATATTGTGAAAGCCTCGTATGACAATTTTAATTATTTCAATTAATTATTTATCATCAGCCCTAATCACAAATTTAACACCAAATTTAGTTCCTGTGATAATAATTCTGCCCCCCAGGGTCTAAAAAATGTTTAATCACTCCCCCAGATACACACTTCTTGCCTCGTAAAATCCATGATTCTATCGAGCTCTTAACAGGATTAAATTTCAATGAAGCAGGAAAAACTTGTTTCTCTATCTCTTATAATTCATCACAATTAATTGTAAATTAATAGGTTAAGTTAAAATTTCCTAATTTTAACACACTTTTGTTGTCGCAACAAAATTTCGAACATACACTCCTTGATTTTGTTAATTGCTGGGAAAAATGTACAACTACGAGTGTACTAGTTTGAACGACAAACTATTTTTAAAAACAAAAAACCTTTGTTTTCTGGCGTAGAAACTGACGTTGAATTATGTGCCTAATTTATCAGCAAAAATTGTACACTCTTTTCAAACGTATTTCACCCAAAACTAAGTCAGAACGAAAGTTACACGGAAAATGTTATGTTATCTTACGAAACTGCATGGCCTACGTGACTGAAGCTAGCTAATATTCCACATTTACGTCAGTAATACTGAGAAAATTCCGAAATGAACATTATGAATATATTTAAATATACGACTGCCGTATTTATTACCCGTTTTTACGCCTAAAAAATAATTCCTAACTTTTCTAACTTTTACTCGAATGTAGACATTAAATTCGATAAATACAAACAATACTGTTACCCTTCACGAAAACCACAAATTCACCTACAAATTTTTTTAGTCAAAAAAATATAGTCGTCGGGTTCGGTATCACAACTACAATGGGCGCTACTGTAACGTCCCCGCTCTCGGGGTAGTTGCCAATAGTACAGATATAGTACCAACAGACCTGGTTAGCTCTACAACGGATCCCCAAAAGCGGACGTCACCAAGGTTGTGTGACGTGTAACGAGGTGTGTGCGAGAAGTGTATGTGGATGTGTAGGTTGAAGTGTATGTGTGCATGTGTATGTCTTTCCTCATCCAGAACGTCCACGTCCACACATGTCAACATAACGACGCCATCTTTTCAAGAGAGGTCACCGGAAGGAACTCCGAGGTCAAGTGACTCTCTATAGAACGTAAGGGGAGCTAGGACTCTCCAGCTCCGCGTTACAATATACAATTAATTCATCATTCTATTTTGCGCTAATCACATATTCCAACGTGTTGACATTTCTTCTGGAACAGTTTCAATTGACTAACATATTTCAAAAGCTATGCGATGTTATAGACCTATGATTAAATAAAGTAACAAGGCTTCCAAGTAAGAATGGCTTACAAGTGTTAAATGTGTCTACCTGTGATAGTGATTCCTGCGACAGATAATCCCTCCAAACTGAAAATCATAGATCCGTCATTGCTTGCATTGTCCATGCGTTGGAAGTCATGGGGTATATATTGAGAGGCGTGTACTGTATTACAGTAGCCTACTTATGTAAAAATATTCTTTTATAAATTATTCTCGCAGGCGATCTGGGAGGCTATGTTGGATTATTTCTCGGAGGAAGCGCTGTTTCTGTTTTTGAAATACTCGACATGATAGTGTACAATTTTTATCTTAAATCGTTTTACCGTGAACGGAAATTTCGAAATAACAACAGAAAGTCTACAGCTGCACCTATCCAGATGATTGACGCTCAGACGAATTCGGCTTTCGATTCCAGCGTTGAAGATATTGCTATTGGCAAGACAGCTGGATCACATCTTGGGTCAGAGCCACCAAATGGACCCTGAATGTATCATCTCATATTTGCCGTATTGAGATAGACAGCTGGGATTTTCCACTATGGAATAAGGAATCCACGCGGGGTCCTTTTTGAGACATATTAATTGAAGGGAACATCGAATGGCCTAATTGTAGACAAGCTCAGAATACAACTCATTGGGACATCTTCATTTTAAACAAATCTCGAAATTCAGAATCGAAACTCTGCTTTCTCGTCTATTTTCCACTTGGTGCTTGGCATATCACTTTAGGATACTTGATATATTACATTGAATATGAATCTAATTGTTGCGAAATATTAGATTTATTAAGTGTGAATTCTAACAGGTAATCAATTGATTTGTCATATCGAAATAAGTTGGCTACTGGGCCTTCTATTTATCTCAGCTTCAGAAGTTTGTGTATAACACATGTAGGCCTACTTGTGTAGCTCAAATTGTTTATTATTAATAAGCACTTTGGTTTATCTTGCACTGTGGGTTGTTTGGTTTGTTGGTTATAATGCGTGTCTGTCTGTTGGTTATCTGACAGCTGGCGTAATAAAGATTAATATATAATATATGATAAAATATCAATATACAGTTATTGTATAATTAACTACCAACCAGTAGTTAATAGAAGCAGTTATAGCAACCTAGTCTTTTATTAACGTTATCATGACAAACGCACTATGATAAAGGCTAGAAATGCACAATCCATTAACCAAGAGGATTAGAGACTCGAGAGGCTATATCTATCTAACAATAATAAGAAAAATTATTCGTGTTGTGTTTTTTTAAGTTACTCCTTCTTACATTTGACTTGTTGCTTCTTCTTTGTTTGCAACTTATTGCTTTGTCTCAACTTGTTGCTTCTTCTTATTTGTTGTTGCTCTTTAGACATATTTAATAATCCATCGAATAGGCCTACTAATATATTCTACCTATTTTTTCAGATCTTTATTATTTCATGTTTTAATTGTGCATTATTTGATTATTACAGATGTGTGCTTTTCTGTGTTAAATAAATTGGCAATATGCAACTTATAGACAAGAGAAATGCTAATTGATATTTGATGGTATTGTTCCGGATTTCGTCGTCAGATGATGAAACGGACGTTAAGCCGGTATTGTATTGTTTTATTGTTTTATTGTTAGCTTCAAAAAGATCATACTAGTGAACTCACATCCACATCTGTATATAATGGTCTCCAAACTATTTTGTATTTATGCAATCGCTACGTACCTAATGCATTTAGTATTGTTAGACCTACATGACATTGTATACTGTAACCTTAAGAAAGGATGCTACGTTTGAAGGAACTCAAAACATCGACCACTTCCCAGGTATTACTATCAGCCCTTGTTATTTAATGGGTTAAATATATTGTATTGTTTCAATTCGGAAAGGTTATTATCGTCCAACGAGCGTCAATTGGATTTAAATAAAAGTTTTGGTGCAACCATGCAATATGTTGTGTGTAAAATGTTATTGATAATTTACTGGATAACGGTTCCAGTGTTCTACTCCACCGTTAACGTTAACTGTTGCTTAGATGCATTGTATCTAAAGCCTTTGATAGACTGGATCATAATTGAAAGTGTTATAAGATGCTCGATAGAAATGCACACTCATTTTTAGTTCAACGTCCCTCACATCATCACAAGAAATGTTAATATCTCGTGGTTTTGGAATCCGACAGGGGAAGTACTCTCACCTGTTTTATTATGTGTAAATGGTGAGTGTAGATGACATGTCTAATACTCGCGTTAGATATGGCTATCAGATGAACTCAATATCGTATGGTTCATATAAGGAATTTATCGTAAAGATCACAGTCTGCATTTCATTATAAGCTGAAAATCGAACATGTTAATATAAGTTGTTTATTCAAAGCTTAGAATTTGGTCTAAGATAATGTGTATTGATCTATCATTTCAATTTAGATATTATAAATCATATCGTCAATTACTTTTATATTCATTCATTAATGCTAGCACTGCTGATTTCATCTGTTTGTATTTATGCACTGCACCGAAATGATTGGTTTAATTATAGTTTATTTTATCAATTGGTGGTTTGTGTTCCGTGTGTTTAATTGGCTTATGGTGAATAAAGATTTACGTAATAGTAACCACAGGTTGTCTGACAGATTATTCGAATATATAAGTAACTGCGTGGTGCGCTATCTACTGAAAATATGCGATTAGTCTTTGAGTCGTAAAAATAATCAAACAGCAAAATAGAAAGGAAATTAGCATGTGCGTATATATCATGCGTCAAAACGTACCGATGGGTAAACTAATTTAATGCACTTAATTTTGACGCCAATTAATTGTATATAGTGTGGCACTATGGCATGCCTAACAATATATATGTATATTATAACTGAGCACTACTCAGTTATAATATTGCTATAATATTGTATTGTGCTCATTGAAAAATATTGTGCTCAGTGAGCACTGAGCACCTCATCAGTTGGATGAAAATTGTCTAGCATTCATTCAACTGAGACAAATCTATGGTAGTTGACTAGTACATGCAGTCACAGGAAACCATTGCAAATTTTTTCGCATTTTCAAAAGTTTAACAACGTAAGCTTAATCATCCAGACCACTCCAATAGAATAAAATCTTATCTGTAACCCGTTTTGACCAGACACTGGCAGACAGTAAATACAACGTTCAGCGTTGAGTAACTGACACACAGGCCTATACTGTATATTAGCACTATAGTCCTTAATATTTATTCTTTATTTTCCAGTCTACGCATAATAGCCTCAGCACACTTTTCCACGAGTACATCTACAACAATACCGTTACAGAAGCAGAAGAAAGGAACTCTGTAACATATGCAGATGCCATGTGTGGAAAAAACAACTACATTAAAAAGATACTATCATCATGATGTGGTCTACTATGAGCCTAGCCTAAATGGTAATACTTAGCGTGCTTAGGAATTTCAAAAATAAAAATCTCATTTTCATACGGGTATTATTATGAAAATATCTTAGAAAATAAATTATTATTTCATTGAGACCTGTATTACCATATGGATATTATTGTTTAGTAGGTTGTTTCATCGTTCATTTGATGTTTCCTGTAACAGTACAATTATGCGGTGTTGGTGAACAGTCGACCATTTTATAGTCTTTATAATATTATGGTATCAAATAATGCTATCATAAACCGCTGGACTTGGTAACATGGAGCACAACCACTAGTCTCAGACATGCTGCTAGATCCTATGGACCAAATGTAGCAGTCAATATGCGGCCATGCTCATTTAAAACATTGGTAGCCATTCCTAATTGATTCTAACTAACCATTGATCAGAGCCTAGACCCCCGCCGTGCTTGTTACATGACAGGCGGAGCTTGTCCATGTAACAAGCACGTAGAACACGTCTGTGATAGACAGAAATTCTAAACCACTCAGTTGGCTTGTTTTCCTTATATGCTAAATCGGGGATGTTTGAACTCTTGTGGCCTAAGGCAAGCTAGATTATTTTCTCTTAACTGTTCCAAAAAAGCGCCTTTGAGATACTAGTATGTTGCGGCGTTTTAAAAAGTTATTTTGTATTGTATTATATTAACTAGTTTCCCGTGTTGGGTCCGGGATATTTGAGAATAGTCCAACCGATAACTGCACGTGTTTCGTAAGAGCCGACTAACGGAGATACCGAGGAAGGCAATGGAAAACCACATCAGAAACCTATATTTTCCTTGAACAAAGACATTTAGGTGTGGAATAGCAAAGCCTTTGTGATGAGAAGGAACTTATTAGGTTGATCGATGGTGTGCTCATTAAAGAGCGAGATAGTTGATTGTGTGCATGAATTTTTGTCATGGACCTGCCACTTGGCAGAGCACTGGATAGACAGATAGCCTGTATCAGTCGTGTCGGATCCGGCAATAACAAAGGAATTGACCAACTTACACCCAAACACTTAAGTTCAGTGAGCCGTTTTATTCCATTGTTTAGTGGTGGTTAATTGGTTTGGTCTTTAAATTTTGAGGTCGTAAAATAGACCTAGGCTATAGTCAGCCTATAAATGACATTATTACAGGCAATAGTAGGCCTTTTAGTTTGCCGAAGGATTCCATTTAGCGGCTAGTTTCTAGCGACGCAACCATTACAGACTATATATTTTTCGGAGACATCGCCGAGTAGCCTTCAAAATTTATACGCACCGATAATTGCATTTTCTTGACGAATATTTTCCACAGTAGCCTATAGCCCTTTACACTATTCTTTTGCAAGCAGCAACTCTAACTTACAATCACCATAGGTTTCTTAAAATTCAATTATTTAACTGTTCCTATTCCATAAGGCCTACATGTACATTATCTACCCTTTTATACCATGCTGAATCGCACACAGAAGAACATATTGACGACATAAATTTTGCAGCTGTAATTAGTATTCATTTGGCGGAAGTCTACCTGCTCACTTTCTTCATGATCACTAATCATATACTGTTAGTCATTAGTCTATTGGTTTAGCAATCAAGCATATCCGCTGCAGGCTCCATTGGCCTCAAACAACCACGTGAAGGTAGCTGAACTTAACTTGATGTTCAATGTAAACCAACCAAATTAATAAATGAATATATCAATCAAACATTTCAAATTTTGCTAAAATTAGGATTAGGGTTAGGGTTGGCGTTTTTTAAATATTTTATTTCCACACATGTCATCCGCACACGTTTACACGGTTTCCTGTTTTAGTTTCTGCTTTTGGTATTTTAGTGTAGTCTTCCGTCCCACTGGTTACTCGTACCTTTGCCGTATATTGCGCACGGCACTGTGCTGCAAGTACAGGTTAGACTAACTCAAACCCCAAACCTAAACATCTTCCTAATCGGAAGTGATTATTTTGAATCAAATTTTTCGATATGTTTATATTAATCGGTTGGGTGACCAATAACCTCCATAATGGAATTCTGATAGTCAACCGGAAACGATCCTCTCTACTCGCAATTAACTCGATTAACTGCAATTGTCGCGACCATTGCAGTTAATCGATTAGCACTATTTTACCCGATACCGAATTCAAATTGGAATTCAAATTGAAATGATTTTTTACCGGATATTAACCGGTGGTTCGGATTTTCTATTTTAAAAACATTTAATGGAAATCTTACGCAGTGACGGAACTAGAAAATTTTGACGTGGGGGTCATGCATTTTTTTAAGGATGGCCAGCTTAAATCTTTCCCGTGTTGGTTCCGGAAAACTTGAGTATAGAACAACTGAAAACTGCACAATGCACATGTTTCGTAAAAGCCGACTAACGCATATAGTTTCATACTGAGGAAGGCAACGGAAACCACCTCGGAAGTCAAAATAGCCTATATTATATGCCGAAGAAAAAAGGTTACATTTCTAAAATGGATAGGATCAACTTGATGATCGATGGAGTACTCATTAGTGAGCGTGATAGCAGGCACTGTGTTTCAGAATATGTATCTTGGACCTGCCATTGGCAGTGCACTAAAGATAGAGATAGATAGGTTAAATCTCGGCAAATACAGCGGAGGGGGCTCAAGGGTACAAAATAGTGTTTGAATGGGTCTAATTTCAATCATTTTACAATCGAGGCGGAGAGGGGGCAGCGTGATCCATGATCCGTGCCTGAACCTATGGACAGGAAAAACTTATAGAAAATCTAATAATTTCCAATCAAGTAATTTATCAATCAATCATTCAATCAATTGGAAGCTTTATATAGCGCAATCTAAACTGAGTCTCTTTTAAACAGTGAATGTATAGAGTTGACGTGCTTACCATATGCCACAACCAATGTGGTAGGATCTCTATAAATCTGAAATTTCAGTTACAAAAGTGTCAAGTAGGCCTACGCAGAAGGGATGACACAGGCCACTCAACCCTTCACTCCTGCGTTAGTCGCCTCTTACGACACGAGCAGTATTCGGTTGGTCTCAATTCTTCAGTTTTCCGGAAAAGGAGTAACGCTTGCGTTGAGCGGCAGGTAAAAGTTGAATGAACTATTTTCGAGCTGGTAAGCAAATCGAGTTTGCCTTTTTTTATATTGGCTATTGTACCATAGCATATGACTCGATGGCATACATCATTTGCAAAAATATGAACAGAGGTTACCAACCAACTGTATAGTGGTGGCATGGTGGTGTTTATTATGTGATGTTATATATTTTGCACATAGAGATGGTGTCTAGGTAAAAATACTGCCAGCTGAGGAGGGCAACGGAGACCCATTTCATAGAATAGCTTCTACAAGATATATGGCATACAAACGTAACAAAAGCCGTTAGTCCCGTGCAGCCCTTCAGTGGGAAGAGGACTAATCTCTTCAGTGCTAAGATTAACTGCGTAGAATAGAGAGGCATGAAAACGTTATACGCCATGGACCTGCCATTAGGCAGTGCACTGAGAGAGAGAGAGAAGAAAATATTCTGATTACAGAATTTTAAACTATCCTGTGATTTCCAGATACAGGATCGAATATCGGTTAATCCGTAGCATTTACATATACTTCTTACCTATTTGCCCTAGTGTGCGTAGGTCTAATATAGGCCTATATTATGATGCTATATCACAATATTTTCAGATTTTGTGAAAAAAATATGCACAGCGGTGAATTAGCAATATTAATATCATTCGTGAATCAAGAGATCAGTGCCCGATCCAACGTAATTACAAAGGGGGTCCGAATTGTTATAAATGATCGAGAACTGCATGATTTTAAAGGAATGTATATGTCAAATTCACAGTCGTTCTCACAAATGTTTGCAGTGCCGTTTTAAGGTATGGGCCCACGGGGCCCCGTGGACCCCGAAGCGTGCAGAATAATTTTGCTTAGTTTTTCTATTTCGAATGGGCTTTCTGCCCCATACATTTCGAATGTGCTATCTGCTTCATGCATTTCGAATGCACATGCTCATTTATATCTATACATTTCGAATGTACAGTTTTTCTGTCTGTTAGTGTATATGTACATTAGAAAAACAACAATCAATTCAAAAGGCAAAGGTAAGACAAATTATGGAAAGAAAAAAAAGTGAAAATAGAAATAAAACAGAAACCAAGAACGGCAGCATAGTAAACAGACGCGTCCTGTCATCTGTCGAATACACGAATACAAAAAAACTGCAAGTCGGCCGTCAGAAAGAGTATAGCACAGATTAGCGTTCTATCATGCTGGCTATACCTACATAAACAAAACACATAGTTAAACACAAATCTATTAATTCTATAATGAACGCACGTAAGAGTCTAAACAGTAAACGTACAAGCTAAAAATAAGTCTATCTAGAATTGAATTCATAAAATATAAATAGAATATAATATTTATATACGATATTAACGTGCAATAGACTAGACTGTTGAAACGGTGTAAATACATTATCAAACAAGGGTGTGTTGTATGACTGCAGTATCAGTGTATCTTAAAAAAGTCAAATGTCTTACAAGTACGAGGGCACTTAATACATCGCCAAATTAAATGTTGATAAAATGAAGTGGATTAGTAAAATAAAACTTAATCTTAGCGACATCTACTTAAAGCTATCGAACAAGTGTTTTGTAAGATTTTGTGAAAATATTTATGGCAGAGCAGATGCCTAACGGAATATCGTTCCACAAGGTGCAACAGGTATTTACAAACGATGAAGAGAAAGCAGGATTTGATTTTTTGAATAAGTAGTTGGTAGAACAATGTAGACTACTCTGGACTGAAAGGCAAGTAGGCTACTTGATAGCCAAGTGCAAGTACTAGACTTGATGATAAAGTACACTGACAGGTACTTCAAAGTAAAGCACAAGTACTGGACTTGGACATCAAATTCTTTATCACGATATGTACTGGATTCATGGCCGAATTACCGGCAAGGCCAGCAAGGTCGTGGCCAAGGGCCCGGAAAGTATAAGTACTATAAAAAGTAAGCTATAACTTAACTATCTAAAATGTATGATTGTATTATAGTGTCTTAGTGTCTTATAGACACTATAATTATACTATGGTGAAATAAAGCAGATAGGAGTGGGGGGGGGGGGGGGTGGGGGGCGGTGCGGGCCTAAGCCTACGAAACGGATTGAACTTAATCCGTCTCTGACTGGATAAATAAAATACAAATAAAAAATACAAATACAAATAAAAGTACAAATAAAAATACCAGTAGGCCTACTGGTGGATAGAAAGAGACAATTGACGAGACTCACAGTTTAGGACGTTTTATTCATTGAAGTTTTATGTATTTATCTGAAACTTTTGATCACGTCACGTAAGTTATTAAGCACCGTCCTTCTTCGATTTGGTTCAAATCAGTGAGGCCGGGTGAGCATAATTATTATAAAAAATCGAGGTAGACAGTAGGAAGTCAATAGTCATACTTGCATATCAACGACTTCAAAGCTTGTTAATGATATGCGATCTTAGCTGTTCCGCACGAGAGAATAAGATGATCAATCAATCAGCAGCTTTTATATAAAGCACTCTTAACTTGAGTCTCAGAAACGCTTTTGAATAATGAAGGGTAGAGTAGCCTAGCCTGCCAAATGCCACAGCTGATGTTGCAGAACTTTTGCCAAGTTGGAATTTGAGCGACCAAATGGTAAAGTACACAGAAGTCACGGCCCAGACCACTTAGCCCTCCACTGCGGCATCTGCTTTAGTCGTCTCTTACGACACATGATCTATATTGTCTTCCAATTTCAAAGGAATATCGTTTTTTTTATTAAGAGTAAGCTTATATTTAAATAAATAAAATCTTTATTCATACACCAACTATCAAAAATTGTAGTAGAGAGCAATAAAAAAAGGTTGAACAAATTAAATTAAACATAATAAAATTACAAATGGCAGAAAGTCTGTATCGTTCGAAACGAGTAGCTAAACATTTGTTTACAGGCTTAAGATGTAGATCAGCAAAGACCATTCTAATAATACAATAGCCTACAATACAATACAGTGAGGATTTGCCGTCCGGTTCCTCATCCGAAGGCGATGACAGGGACGAAGAAATAATAAAAGTGTTATCAAAAGTATCAGAGTGTAGATTTGATCAACATATCCTATATTTAGTCATATGAGACTTAGTTAAGATTGCGCTTTATAAAAGATGTTGATTGATTGATTGATTGATCGATTGATCTAGGACACATCAGTCTTTATCA
>JAQFZF010002700.1:0-12115 GCA_034695365.1 Enchytraeus norvegicus
AATTCATTTAAGCCAAGAGGACTCAGTTTAACATTGACTCAACTTGTCCACAACCCAGCTGGAGAGTAGAAGCTGGGGATAAACCATCGTTCATGAATTTAACATTCACAACGATTTCCTATTTTGCATCTGCAAGGCATCGATTTACTCAGCTCTCTAGAAAGGCCATCAGGATATAAACTTGAGGCATCTATCGAGTCATCGTCGATACAGAATATGAATGAGGAAGAAGAAGAAAAAAGAACCGATATCAGGTCCACAGATGAATAATAATGAGAATATATTACTGGAGTTTGAATGACAGATGGATTTCGGTTCCTGTTGAATCTGCCACTGCCGGAATAACCAAATGAACCTATAATGATTATTCTTTCTTGAAGAATTTAGAAAAGAGTGAGAGAGAGAGAGAGAGAGAGGAGAGAGAGACAGAGAGAGACAGACCGAGACAGACAGACAGAGAACGAGAGTGATCACGAGAGAGAGAGAGAGAGAGAGAGCGAGAAAGAGAGAGGAGAGAAGAAGAATTCGCTAGAGTCTAAACATTCTATTTCTATACACTTTTTTAATGGCCAATAATATCGTAAATAACCCAACTGAGTTTTAGCATCGGATATAAAAACGTTTAGAGAATTTTATGCGTAGGACTATAAATAAACGTTATTTAAAAATCTAAATATAGCTGTCTGCAGTCTTACAGTAATTGTAGACAAATTGGCTTAATTTAAGAACTATAATGTAATATAGTTAAGAAATGATCCGGACATCACAAAGACTTGTAATGCTAGTTTATTGCCTGAAACATTCGCTAACGAGAGAGTTTCAATTTCTAATTATAAAAGAATTTAAACTGAATACGTAAACTATAAATATTTGTAAACAGTGAAATCAGAAATAGAATAGATTAGAAAAAATGGCTTATATAGACGTCAACAACATTTTAAAATGTACTACTTAATTAATATCTATCTATCCAGTTTTATAACAAACGGCAGGTCAAGGCACAAATTCATACACAATCTACATTATCACTCATTAATGAGCACACCATTGATCAACAAAACAAGTTGATTCCCTCACAAAGGCTTTGCCTTCACCACACGTAAAAGGGTGCCATTAGATTCAAGAGAAATTATGTCCTCTCAGACTCTTCTGTGATGGTTTTCCATTCTCAAACTTGCACCTTATATATATTAATTAATATTGCTTTATAATTCTATTGATTGGTTGATTACCATTATTGTAACTTACCGAGTATTTGTTCGTCGGATAATTGAAGAATTTGTTGAGCTGCTATCTGTCTTCTCTCGTCTTCCATCTCAGCTGTGGTGGGACTGGGAGGCCTCGGTGATTGATTGACCTGCTCCCGTCGCGATCGGGCCACCCTACCCCAGGGGATACCCCATTGGATTCCTATCCGCTGCATCCCCGCCGCCAAGTTCCCGGCCACCTGATGGACACTGCCGAGGATTCGTCGTCGTCGCCGGACGGAGCTGCTGAGGGACCGAGCGAGGAGGGGTGGAGGGGACGGGGAGGTCCCGGCGTGGGTGAAGTCCCTCTGAGTGGCCTCGACCCTCGGTGCTCCAGCCCTGACACCCATCTGCACCATTCTCTCTCAGGCAAGCCGGGCTAACAAACAACCGCTGCCATCTGTGGCTATCCGTGGTATATCTGCTCAAGTAAAGCAACCTGCCGTGTTATACATCATTTAAATTATATTAATTTACATTACGAAATATATTAAATCAATATAAATAATATTCTTAGCCATTTCATGAGGCAACTGTGAAACAACCCCTTCACAAGAGATCTAATAGCAGGTGGTGTGTTTGGCGTTCGTTCGTCACTATACCGTTAGAGGCGCTTAAATTTAGTCTCTTCCATTTAGAACACTTTCCAGTGATCAGAAATATGACCACAACCCTTTATGAGTCGAAATTAATTATTAAAGGTCTAACATTATTGACTATGAAAATGTTGCTACAGACCTTTAAGCAGAGTTTTGGTTGCTCCAGAAATCTCTTTGTTGTTACTCTGAAAGACAATATATTGCTGACAAATCGTAGTGCAGGCCTTGTGGCTTGGTATAGGCTTATAAAGATTTTGTGTGATCTTGTTTCAGATGAATCGTGCTTTGGTAATCCAAGTTATGATTTGAACTTAATAATCTAGAAGAAGAATAAAATTGTCGGAACTGTCTTATTGCTATCCTCTTGTTCTTAGAAATAACTTGTTGACCTTTGGATGTTGTCAGTAATCCGCTATGAAATTAACAGAGAAACATACAAGTCATGATAATTATAATTATAGTTCATATATGCTCTATTAAAATAATGCAGCACTCTCAATTGCTATGGCTTCAGTTAAATGTTATTTTATTTGCAGCATATTCTATGTAATGTTAACTTTCACAAATATAATTAAACAGTTGGGAATAAAAGATCTACTTTAATGGTATATAAACATAATGTATCATGTCTAGGATATTGTTGACCTTTAAGTTAGTATTATAATTGAATAATAAGAGATAAAAGAATTACTCTTGTGGCTTCCAAGTTCTTCCACCAAACCATCTGCTTCCACGAAGTCATTAAAAGCTCTAAATGAATAGGATACTAGGCCTACATGAATATTCTTATATAAATGATAATGAAAAACTCGTTTTTAACTATAGTGCTAAAGTTTGTTCAAATGTTTGATTTTAACTTATCGCTACTGCACTGCAAAATACAGTCACCATATTATTTTATTATTGTCTGTTTTAAAGATAAATGGACTTGAACCGTTTTTGATCAGTGTTTGACCTCTGTTCTTTTTTAATAACTTGCAAATTTCGTCTAAGCGGACTAGTTAGTGTTGCATGTGTTATGGAGACGTCCCTGGTATCGTCGTCAGATGACGAAACGGACTTTAACCCCATATTGTATTATATTTTAACTTATCGCTGCAGCACTGCATAATACTGTGACCACTGACCATATTATTGTCTGTTTTAAAGATAAATGGACTTGAATTTCTATAATATTTCTCACGTGCCTGAGGAGCGGACGAGGAGCGGACGTTAAATCTATGTTATTAGTATTCAATGATTCGTGCACATGCAAGCATAGTTCCTTAGCAACCGATAGAATCATTGACTGAACGGTCGAACCGGTTTCTAATATTATTGGCCGACTTCTGAGTTGCGTGACTCGAGCTACTCGCAGTTCTATATGAAATATTGCTGCACAAAATTTTTTAATTGACTGATTTTACTATATCATGAAGGCTTAACATTTAAAGCTGGCAGAATACTATTCAATATAGCGTAATTATGCTTTCTTATGATCTACCACATTTCTCTATGCATTTAATGTAATCTCTCAGCACGGCCTTATAGCGCAATCGGTTAGCGCGTTCGGCTGTTAACCGAAAGGTTGGTGGTTCGAATCCACCTAGGGGCGTTCTGTTTTGTACAGGTTTATAGTTGATCTTATTTCTACTAGAGCAAATATAAACTGGAGACGGTGGATTTGTTACCCGAACCGTTCGTCACAAAAGTTATCATTGAATATAGAAACTGATGCACTATATTCCCTATGCATTATACATTTTCTATGTCAAGGACGTCTACTTGAGCCGTCCTTGGCATCTCCTTCGGATGAGAAACCGGACGTCGAATCACCGTTATATTGTATTGTATTTACACTACTACTATCTATTATCTTCATAAATTTCTTGCTAGATGAAAATATTTTAGACCTTATGTCTCTTTATCATCTTTAGTAAATATACATTACAGGTATCGTATTCTATTATCCTTTGAAGTATCTGTGGTATAACATGGAAGCGTATAATATGATTTATTACATTACAATGTTACAGCGTGTTCCTTCATAATGGTGCATTAATCAATAATCATATTATTAGCTATCTGTATTATAATTTAACTACTGAACTAATAGCAAACTATCGCACATAATTTATTATCGCAGCTAGAATACACATAGCAAGCCTACAGTAACTTCCTATCGCGGTCTATGACACAGCTATTTGCACGTCACTGCTACTTTCTAACAGACTCTCTCGGATATAATCCTATCTCCACCGCGCATTCATCCGTCGGGTTACCGAGTCGATTATCCGGGAGGCTCGGACTCGTAACCGGTCTCTGCTGAGTGCCCGCTACCCTACAACGTTCAGAACTTACAACTACTGCCCCCCAGGTGCCTCAAATCTCTCCTGAGTGCTGCACTGTGATGTGAATTATATAACCGATGAACACTGTGCTCGCTCGGTTGGCTTCATGCGATGTACTCGAGCAATGCGTGGTCACAGCGGGCGTTTCGTAGTCTTGACATTTGTGCTGACGATGTGTAGTAACAGAAGCGTTCCAGGGACTTGTCGACCCATGTGTAGTCACAACAAGCGTTCCAGAGTTGTACACACTTTTGCTGACTATTTGTAATCACCTGAGCGTTTCAGAGCCTTATAGAGCAATCAATCAATCAATCAATGAGGATTTAGGGTCCGGTTCCTCACCCGAAGGCGATGTCAGGGACGTTGTGTCTTTTCAGGGCTTGCTGTGACTACAATGTGTAGTCACAGCAAGCGTTCCAAGAGTCTTTACACTGCACTGACGATGCGTAGTCACAGCAAGCGTTCCAGGGACCTGTCGAGCAATGTGTAGTCACAGGAGGCGTTCCAGAGTCCTGACATTGTTGCCGACGACTTCAGTCTGCCATGCGGGTTTTCTGGGAAAACAGCATCAATTAGTCAATCGACCAATCAATCAGTCAATCACAAACTTGTGTATATAGCGAACTCTTAGTTAAATCTCAGAAGCGCTAATGCACAGTGAAGGAAATGTAGCCTAGGCTGCAATAAACCACAACCGATGTTATCATATTCACATCGATATAAAACTGAGTGGCCAACAAAAGAGCATACAGTTGCTTTGGGTCTATCTATCAGAATTCAATTGGTCACTTTTATCAGAAAATTCCGGCATCTGTCAATAAAAGATGTGTGCAATATCAAAGAGAACATCACACCATAATTGTATAACTGCCAGCCGACCCTGACAGCCTCAATACCGATACTACTCTTGACAAGTGCAGGAAAATGTAATTATAGAGTATCGATCAACTGCTACTAACTTCCTGTCTTAGCATTCCAACATAACGTCTCGATAATCCGATGTGGTCGCATTGACGCAGCTGAAGAATGATGTTTGGATTGTTATTGTTGCTAACCTAGGATGTAGCTGTAGTGCTGAAACCTTCTATCCTCTCATTGGGAGAGTAACTGTTGTAGGGTTCACCCTCGATCTCGTCTCGAATCACATCCGCCGATTAATGAAAGTTCAACCTCCATTTCTCTATGGAGATATATCACATAGGCTACGTAGATCATCCACAGATAATATAGGTAATTACCGTTTATAATGGTATATAAATTAGTTAACTGCACATTATAAGTATTGCATTCAACGCACCAGCAGTAGGTCTAAGTATATAATTAATATTATGGTTAGCAGAAAGTTTATTATTATTTTAAAAAATTACACAAATAAATTTCAATAACTTGCACTTATGTAAGTTTGTAACAAATGAGGACTAATGATCTGATCAGTCGACTGTGGCCGCATCAAGATATTGAAGCATGAATTATTATTAATTTTGTTAATTCAAAATTCACATCACCAGAAACATTATTTTATTCTTTTTTGTTTTCGTTTAGCTATATTGCATTGTACTTATTATAGAAATCTTTCTTTATGTACTAATTTAGTATTTGGTGTTACCTCACTTTTGTTTGAGCTCTTTATATCTGAAATAGGCAATACAGGCTCTAATCTGACCGATTTTCTTTTAATAGTTTAACTTCAATATGTAATTGGTGCCCTACAGAGCTTTTGCTCTTATGTATTGTCTGCTCCTTTATTTTTTTCTAGTTCTGCTATACCACAATTCATTTTGTGTTTGCATTGCTTGAATGTTATTTGTTGTTGTTTGTGTAATAAAGGAATAATTGATTTGATTTGAACATGTACAGGTCTAGTCCGAAAATTCAACATGCTGGTCCAGCCCGAAAATTCTGGGTGGGGGAGTTGTAGCCAAATTTAATATCTTACACTGTGGCTCCTAGTTAGCTATTCAACAATAGTAATCATTAACAAATCTGAGGCAGATGATAATGTTGGGCCACGGCCCCTCATCCCTGGTCTAGAACCACCCCTGAACATGCGACAGCATACATTAAAGTAGTGTTGCCATTAGATGCATACTGAGAATAAAAATTACCTACCAAATTCCAGAAGTAGGCTACGCATTTAAAAAATTAAAGCAATTTTTTTACTGTCAATACGTTCAATGTCCTTAAAATTCACAAACAGAGAAGTGTCAACGAACTGAAAGAAAATTTGTTACTTTTTGCAACGTTACCGGCTTAGCCGTTCTCGGTAAAGAGGAGTAAATACATATACTTTGGACAGCATTGAATAAGTTCAGTGGAAAAAACCTTTTTCAAAGCCGCCACATTCTATTCTCCCTCTCATTAAACTTAAAGAACCTGATTAGGTCTCCAAGAACATATTGAATCGAACAAGCTCTAGCAAGGCGAAAGGAATGCACAAAGATGCATTTGGAGACTGCAAAAAATACGCTTGATTATAGGCCCTAGGGAAAATTTAGAAGAGATGCAAGAGAGAGAGAGAGAGAAAGAGAGAAAGAAGAGAGTATGAGAGAGAGAGAGAGAGGGAGGGAGAGAGAGAGAGAGAGAGGGAGAGATAGAGAGAGAGAGAGAGCGTGCTCGATTGAAAAAGAGAGAGGAATCTCGCTTGACTATAATAATAAAATAAACACGGGTCTGGCATATGGTCTTACAACATCGATTGTGGGGCTGGCGACCTTTCCGGCAGATTAATGAATTTATAACCTGTGTGATGCAATCAATTAGTGATCGGAATCAGCTACGAACCAAGGAGTCAATACTGACTCATGGTGCACCTTTAGCTAATAATATATACATCTATACTCTTGTGACCTACTCTTGTGACCGAACGCAGTTTTTTAAAGCTGGTTAAAACTCTGCTGAGTGAAGAGCTAATGGTTGATGAAATAATAGGAAGGACATTGATCACGTAATCGTCGCTGTCGCTTCTATTCTCGTATAAATCTTGTGAGTTCTGTGGATTTAACTGACAAGCACAGCTGTGCAAGAGTCAGCTGCTTAGCTGCCCCCCCCCCCTTGACAAATCCTGGGGGTAGCTTCCGTCAATCTTGTAGCAGCTCAAGAAAAAGGTAAATTCACAGTCGATTTCATAAAGAGAAGATAATTATATAAAAAAATTGATTTTAACGTATCAATTACTGTTTAATTTGTGATATAACAAGCAAACGGACTTATCAATTTTGTCTAATTCCATATACTGTAGTGCAATTTTTTTTGAAAAAACTCAATATAGGTTTAACGTCTGTTTCCGTATCACATGGAAACGCATCTCAGAGAAGAATAAGCCTGGGACTCGAATCTGTGACCTCATGATGCTATCGATTGGGCCATCCTACATAGAGTTTTACATTTAACCCACAATCTATTTTATATATAAAAATAATAATAATTTTAGAATATTCGTGGCTACTGCAACTTGCCAATTATTATTTAGTTTTCTTCCTTTATTTCCTTAGGCCTACATGTCAGACGTACATTGTCACAGGATTTCCGTTCTTTTTTTAAATTAAGCTTAGGAATGAACAAACAAAGTACATATTATCCATTTGTTACTAAATCCGTGTAACAATACAATGGTGCCCATCTTGATGAATCAAATTTGATGAATCAAAAAATCAACCACTAGCACAAACCTGGCATTTGTAACCAAGTCGCAGCATGATCGGGCAATGGACGATGAGGTAGCTTTCTTTGTCAGAGGCTTCAACAATCTCGACTACTTACGTCTAATTTTGTCCTGAGATTTTAATCTATGAATAATGTCCACATATTATGTGTAGACAAATTATTAATGATACTGTAAAAGTTGCTACAGTACTCTATGCCTACTCGTGATGCTCAGGTTTTAAGCTAAAACAATCAAACTCCAAACTAAAAGCAAACTACAGCATTGTCCCAGCGGCATAGCAAAGGAATTTGTCATCTTCATATCTCATCATTTATCATGAATGCCGCGCACATTTTATTGACGTTTTTCTGCGAAAATCTGCTCTAGAGAGATGGCTATTTAAGTACCGACAAGCAAATTGCTGCCGATAGTTGTAAATACATTATGGAATTGGACTACAGATCTTTCAGGATGTATGATTAGTACCAAAATAAAATACCCATCCTTAAATCCTCTTTTCTTATTCGTCTATTTTCGCATATGACAGACCGCACATGCTAGTTTCCTTGCTAAGTTGCTGTTTTTGTGTTTTTTTGTCTCTTCAATATATTTCCATAGGCCAATCACACGACAAAAATTAAGTTGAGTCTCTTACGGGGCTAATTGACCTTTCAACTGATGCAATTATGTTATTATTACAAATTGAGAATGATTTAAAATAATAACTCTGATGTCAAGTGATGGCAAACAATGCTGATAATGTCGATTATTTTCCTGTCCATCCTAGTTTCAATTTTTTAGCTGAAGCCTAGCTTCAGTTCATGCAGAATAATTATTTTAAATAATTTTTAAAAGGCAATTAGTGAGGCCTACTAGGCATTCTATTTACCGGATCTTGATTATTTAACTTCATTAACTTCAGTATTATTTCTTGCATTTCTTCATTGCTTGACCTTATCATTATTTTCTAATAAGTCCTCGCGTACGTATCACGAGTCAGGCGGATGTGTTTTGATGCTGATTCTTTATTCAATTCTAACTTAACTTCAGTACACGTAATTATATTAGACTATATAACCATCGCTTGCATGCTGTCGTAAATATGAAAATAAATGTCAATTGGTATTCAATTTGAACTTCTGTAGTAGAATAATAAAATAAAGAAGATGACGGAAACCTCACTAATAAAATGAGACAATAATTTTTTATTTTTTTAATTTAATATTTCGTATAATGACATATAGTGTAGATGTTCCGTTGTAACTAAATTTTAAATTATATATTTTTTAAATTTAATATTTCGTCATCCTTCACTCAAACTAGACAAAATCAATGTACAGATAAAACAGTCACATAATACAGACAAATCACCGACAGGCTCCACAGCACTTACGGGGCACTTCTAAATAATAATAAAAAACATATAATAAATATGTTAATTGCAGCAGTTGTTTACATCATGCTGCATAGACTTACTGGAAGATTTTTTATAAATACATGACATTTTGTTTATATTATATCACAAATACATATATATATATATATATTAATATATATATATATACATGTTAATTATTAATTCGTTCTATCACGCAATGCGGTAATGTAGCAAGTGTTACTAATGCAACAAAATCGCTGCTGTTGTTTCAGTAAACTTCAAAATAATAATATCATTTAAGATGAAGTATCAGTACATTCAAATTCACGAAAATCAACAACACAATTGTGCGTTCCATTCAAAGTTATTGATTTAAAATCTGATGGTTGGAATTTCTACAGTGCGCGAATTACTACATACCAAGAAGGGCCCGAAAAAGTTAATCAAGGAACCGATTGTAGGCCCTATAATTTTATAAATTAACTTTGATTTTGGTTATTAAACCGGCCCGCCAAATCTAAAGCTGCTAAAGGGACCACCGAGGCTCATGGGGTACTGACCACTCCCTCCTCCAATATGACCTTCTCGTTCAATCACCGGATATTGTATGTGCACCCTGCTTCATACGTCATTACTTCCATCTGTTACATCATGACGGCTAGGGCAGTCGAAATGTGAAGAGATTCAAAAGTATTATTGATGATATTTTCTCGTTCACTTCCTGTACTTTAGAATTAATTCAATATAAAAAAGTTCGCATTTTCTGCTGGGTTTCTACTAGGGTATATGTGTAAACACTTACACACGTTTTGTATTCTTGTATTTCTCTTTTTCCCTCTCTGTCTCTCTGTCTCTGTCCCTATCTCTCTCTCTCTCTCTTAAGTATACTGTTAGATGACAGGTCCGAGGTACAAATTCCAATACACAGTATGCTATCAAGCTAACTGGTGAGCACCCCATCGATCAACAAATTGATCCCATCACACAAGATATGCATTTACCACACCTAAGATGTTGCTTTTGCTTGGAAAGATCATATTTTACGTAGATCTTGTGTTGTAACTGGCAATGTTAGCTACATTTGGCTACAAACCTCCACAGTTGTCTTTTGTAACATGTATTCCTTGTATCCCATGCGACATATAAATACTTATAGAACGAGTGACATATGGTACATGGAAGCGACATGAATTGAGTTGGTCTAATTGAGCAACTGTCAGTGCAACCGACCATTACACCGTGCAACCGTTGCCAATATCCTTGTTGCTGCATTTGCAACCGTTGTCTATGTACAGGTCTACAATAGAGGTACGATTATTCAGCACCAGTTGCAGTTGCCAATGTTCGGCAATTTTTGCAGTGTGGATTGATGAAATAAAATTGCAAATCAGGGAAAAAGTTCAGAAATCAAGTTAAATCGTTTGTTTTTAACAAACAATGCTTTTGGAGCGAACAAACTTATTTTCAAATGGTTGGAGTTGTTGGTGAATAAAGATGGAGGCTGGCTAAGTATAGGAACATTCCGAGAGTCGAGTGAAAGGAAAAATCATAGACGATATCAAATTAGGCGTGCTCAATTGGTTGTTACTGGCAGCAGGGGAGATATAAGATACGTATCATATTAGTCAATCTCCATCCATCTCAAGAGGGAGGTTGAGGGTAACCATCATAACATAATTTATACAATAAAAATGTGAATACTGTTGCACGTAAATAGAAAAATAGTTTGTTGGATTTAGAAATAATTAGATTTAGAGAGGGAGCATTAAATTAGGCACCGATATTATGATAATGGCGTCTCTGATATCGCTTCCGGGTGAGGTACCGGACGTTAAATCCTTATTGATTTATAATAAATATGAACTACCAATGAAGCGAGAAGCAAAAAATATTAATCTATATCATGTTATACATTATATAGATTGTAACGAAAAATGAGAGATTTAACATAATACAGAGATATACACAGGAGAGAGGGGAGGAGAAAGAGAGAGAGAGAGAGAGAAATCGATCGAAACTCATAAATGAAGACCGGCTGACCGCCAGTTTCGGTTCCAGGCCATTCTAATTATAACTTTATGATACAGAGAGAGAATTATTTATATGAACACAAAGTAAGGCACAACAACAGAAAGAGTAACAGCGAGGTAAAGCGAGAAAGAGAAAGAGAGAGAGAGAGAGAGGGAGAGATAGAGAGAGAGAGATGGAGTGAGAGACGGAGTGAGAGATAGAGTGAGTGATGGGGGATTTACAAAGACACGGAAGTCTTTCATGGAGGCTTATCGATCCAGTTGCCCATATATAGAGCAACGGCTCTCACGTGAATACCACCTACACTCCCTTAATAATGGGATCTAGCTTACTATACATCAGTACAGCAATAGTACTGTTATCTAAGTTACTCCTATTCGGTGGTTTATAGTGGACTGCTGTACGCTTTGTGGAGTAAGGCTGTAATATGCTTAACCGCAATATTTGTGACGGTTGTGCTCGATTGTGTTGAAACGTCTTGAAGCGTTGTCTTGTGCTTCTAAACCTTGACGTTAAACACTCTCAAATCTACCGATGTCTAACAAATTATTCCAGGTTGTTTTATATCTTATGATTGTTATCTAACTCATTAATAATTATGCATCAGTACACGAGTAACCGCACATCCTAGCAACAATATAAAATAATACATCATAACGATCATATTTTCGTCTCTGATATCGTCGTCAGGTGATGAGCCGGACGTCAAACCGTTATTTGATTGATTTGACAAGAATGTAACATTTTTCGTTGTATTGGTTCTATTTCAGCACCGACCATAGGGAACGTTCTGCCACTTCATCTTCGTTCTTATTTGAGCCTGCCTTCAATGTGCCCCTAACGATAGCACTTCCAACCATATGTTTACACTTATCAAGTCCTCTCTT
>JAQFZF010002701.1:0-12114 GCA_034695365.1 Enchytraeus norvegicus
TCGTAGGGGGTTATTTTTTTTATCGCTCCCTGTATATATAGTGGAGATAAGGGGGCTCCGCTCCCTCAAACAATCAATCAATGATTACATATCGCCTGAGATAATCCAGAGCAAGGTTACCATTAATCAACCAATCAATCAATCAATGATTACATAGCGCCTGAGATCATTCAGAACAAGGTTACCATTAATCAATCAATCAATAAATCAATGATTATAATCCAGAACCAGGTTACCATTAATCAATCAATCAATCAGTCAATGATTACAGAGGGCCTGAGATCATCCAGAGCAAGGTTACCATTAATCAACCAATCAATAAATCAATGATTACATAGTACCCGAGATCATCCAGAACAAGGTGTTTCTCAATCAGTCAATGTTATTATACATGATTTCATAGCGCCTGAGATCATTCTGAATAAGGTTACCATCAATCAATCAGTTAATCAATTATTACATAGCCGTCCGAGATCATTCAGAACATGCTATGTCTCAATTAATCAATCAATTAATCAATAAATGATTACATACCACAGGTGTGAGATCATTCAGAACAAAGTTCTGTCCAAATCAATAAAATCAATCAATCAATGATTAGTGACTGGTGGACATATGGTATACTACTATTCGAGATGTTTGATTGATTGATTGGTAGGGCTATGGTAAAGCGGTTGACTGGTGGACGTTTGGTATACTACTATTCGAGATGGCGGCAGGTGTGCCACCATTCGAGGGCGGTGAGCACATGTCTATCTACCAGAACATCATCAACGGCAAGGTAACATCTATATAAATACTGGGCCAACCCACAAATATATTTAATATAATTATATATGTCTCTCTGGGATAGTGGTAGTGTTACTTTCTAACATGTCGTCCGGAGTTAAATTCCCGATGGAACCGATTAGAGAGTACAATCTTTGTCGTACTAGTGTAATGGTTGATCGCTGCATAGCGCGCGAAATGGGTCTTAAACAAGTATCTGATGCTTCCTGACCCACTATCCCAATACTATTACATGAGGAATGACAAGGTTTTTCTCATTCGAATCAAAAGCATTAGCAAAATGAATGTAGGTTATTACTAATGTTTATTTTAAAACGTGTATATCTATTATAAAAATAGTTTATAAAGTTGGGATAAATCACATTACAATTTAAAGGTATCATTAAATGAAATATCATTTTGTATTAATGTCACTTGTAGGCTGATCTGCTTGTGCATTACGCTATCCACAAGTATACTAATATAACATATATGTACTCATCTCACACTTTACAGTGCTTCAATTTAGCTAAATGTTGTACTATAGTACAACCCTCCGTGTATGTTTTTTACTTGATTCATGTGGATTCGACAAAGTTGAGAATATGGACCAACCGAAAATGCATGTGTTTGCAAAATGGACCTTGCGTAGATACCGCAAGGTGAAAAATTTATATTGCAAATTGCTGCTTGCCATGACTTCGTTGTACTTGTTAAATATATTTATAGCTCAAATATGAGATTTGCGAGGCTAGGCTACTCCACCCTTCATTGGTCATGTTTCTGAGCTCTTCGTTAATAATTTGATATAGAAAATAGACTATTGATTGATTGATTAACTGATTGATTGCTTGATTGATTAACTGATTGATTGATTGATTGATTGACTGATTGATTGATTGATTGAATGATTGACTGACTGACTGATTGATTGATTTACCCTTACCCTGGGTGTAAACAAGCCTTTGGGTTTTAAAATAATTATTCATTAATCCTGAATGAAATGAATCGTGGTACGGCTGCTCTAGATTGACTAGATTGAAGGAGCCGCGAAAGCAGACCGCACTAAACCTCTGCAGAGCGGTTGAAAGCCTCTGCCAAAGAAGGAGGTCTCTCGCTGATCCCGGTTATGCAGCACAGTATGTCTACCAATGCCATTAATGAAATCAGCTCCACATGGTTTAGTCGGGCCCAGAGTCGACAATAACTCTATATGGCCACCGGAATCACCTCATAGACATTGGCTAGGCCTCGATGTTAATTGATTGATTGATTGATTGATTGCAGTACAAGACGCCGTCGTTCTTCTCCCACAATCTCAAGGATCTGCTACGTCATCTCATCACGGCAGACCTGACGCGTCGCTATGGTAACCTGAAGAACGGCGTCAGGGACATCAAGAATCATCCGTGGTTCGCTGAGATAGGCTGGATACAAGTCTATGAGAAAAAGGTGTGAAATTTTATTTAAAACGAAATACAAATTTTTAAATGTTATTAACAATTTTGTTATAACGGACATCAAGAATCAGCCTTAGATCGCTGAGATACGCTAGATGCAAATCTCTAATACAAGTGACATACTAGGAACATGCCTGGTTCGCTGAGATAGCTGTCTGCAAGTCTGTCAGAAAGGGTGTGTCAAATTAATGTACTATATTATAATTAGTACTAACAATGTTTGTTACTGTCCTGAGACATCTCAATGATTTTTATCTGACTTACACACTCTAGAGAGAGTGAGTTTAACATTTACTCGTAATACTGTATCTAGCGGTTGTCTGCTAGATAGAGTACCATGCCCTTTACTTCAACCGTTTGGCTTTATGTGTGCAGATATAATTATGTGTCTGTATGTTTGCGTGTATGCTTGTTTCAGTACCTGCCGCCCTATCAGCCTAAAGTATCTGCACCTGATGACCTCCAGAACTTTGCTCAGTCTGAAGATCTTAAGCTGGAGATATCAGCTGTTGATCTGTTTCCAAAGGAGTTTGAGGAGTTCTAACCAGTTCCAACCAGTTCTAACCAATTCCAAGCTTCTCTAACCAGTCCCAACAAGAACTGTCTTCGTGTTCCACATAATATATGCATTTTTATATAGTCTAGGTAATTTATGATTATATCAACCTTTGTCTTTTTCCATAGAACATTTCACTCGTGCCTTAGTAGTCAAACATCTGGTGTATTTGTCAATGTTATGTTACATTTTGTACAAATATTATGTCTGTATAATATTCATGAAAGTACATTATACATCTCTGAAGTGCTTTTATTGTGAAATATAAGCACAACATATTGTATTTATACATTGCATTTATTATGTGTGAGAGAGAGAGAGAGAGAAAAAGAGATACTTTGTTTATTTCAGTAATACAGTACTCGCGCAAACCCACACACATATTAGGTCGTCAGAGGGGGCCACAATCTATCTAGCTGACCACCTTCGATCATAAAACAATATATTAGCGTGATATAAAAAATTTAATTAAATCTTGTTTTGCTACTTAACATAGAATATACCTATGTTTATGCATTTGCGTGCTACTGGCTTATATTATGTGAAGATGTTAGTATAAGTTAATGTGTGTTTACGCATACATACCCAATTTAAAATATTAAATCTTTTGAGCTGTGAAGTTACAGTTTGGTGATACACATGTTATATTATCATGCATGAGAATTTAAATAGGATGTAAGTCTGACCAGTTTTCTGATTGTATGGGCATGCATGTGTGTTTTATCCTATGGCGGATAGAGGATTTTTATGGTGGCCAACTATATGCATCTTGTATCAGGGAGACCAGGTAAAATCGATGAGGGGCAGGCAAAATCGAGGGGCCAAATGGCAAACATTTCATCTGCAATTTTTCAGAAATTTAAGATCGAGGGGGCCATGCCCCCACCCACTAAATCCGTACCTGTGTTTGTATGTGCTTAGGCCTATGTGTACAGTTTTCAATGTGACAACATACGCTTTTCTGTGTGCAGTGCAGTTCATGTATTGAATGTGAAATAGCTTGTATACCTGCGTCTTATTATATCAATGCATAGGCGCACTCGATATTTGTAGCATATTTATTTTGCAATACATAATATTTTTTCATATATGTAACTTAAATATATTTGCATTTATCTATTTGTAACATCTATTGCTGTTTTTTAGAATTTTCTGTGCTCTAAAATAAATGCAATTTGATTTCTATAATTATAATGTGGACTGTGGTTAAGGTCTGGTCTGGAAATTTAAATTATATAATTATATGTCAAAACATCGCAATATATAATTTTAGAAGACGAAAGTAAGTTAAATTCCCAAAGGTTATCATTAGATTTTTTAGAAAGCTCCTTTTTGGGCTGGGCCCAATCAATAGGTTATTAATTGCCACTAAGCTAGTTTAGGCATTTTGTACTATCTTACAAATTTCACTATTTTAGGACCACCTTTATTCAGATTGCTATTAATTATATTTAGCAAATCAAATTGAAAGTGTACAACTGTACATGCATTTGTACTTTTTGAACCCTAATATCGCAATGCAGATATAATAATAATTGTAACATCAGAGGATGGCCAAAATCGTTTGGATGCAAGACACCCATCAGGGCCTCAGGCCATACCAAAACCTGTTATTGATTGCATAGATGCATTTTACATATTATACATATTTGTATACATCTTTTATATGTATGGCATTGTATGCCCATATTAATTGTTTTTAAATTAGGTATTGACTCTCATTACTATCTGTTACCTGGTGCATTAAAATGAACTATTGTAATACGAGCACGCTATGTAATTTTCGTTTATTAAAAATACGGTCAGTGACACTGGTTATGTAGAGTTATCAACCTCAATTTTTGTTCAACTTTTCTCTTTGTCTCAATCCTCGACGTATAAAAATCTAGAACAATTTAATACGGATTTAACGTCCGTTTCAACATCTTGAGAAAATCCTGCAGAGATGTCTGTTGATATCAGACGATATTGTAAGAACTCCTCTATTACGATATCAACGCCTTTGCTAACATGTGCCATAAAATGAATGATAAATTAAATGAACATAAATCTATGTTTAACTTCAGTTTTCTCACACAAGGATGTTGTCAGTGACAGATACAGCTAGGTACCGAACTTATGGCTCCCTGCTTAGATTAGGAGTAGCCTGTTAAAATATGACGTCGTTGACGTCATCTCTGGATGAAGAAACGGACTTTTAACCATTGTTATTTTTGGTATTATTATTACTTTACAGTAGTATGACGGGGTATTAGGGCCTATGATAGGGCTGTTCACTCTGAAACGATTGAACTGAGTTGCGTGATTGATTGATCGAGAATTCAGCGCCGTACGATCGAATCTCAGGTCAGCCAACAGATAGATACCCCGGCACCCTTGGTCACGGGGGCGAATCGGTGCCTGGAAAGACGGAAGGTTAATCATGTATATGCGCTAGCTGCCGATTAGCGTTAAAGTTGTTGAAATGTTCTTAAAAAGCAGTCGCGAGGACTGGCCATGACATTTCCGTAGAAATGGTCGTTGAAAAATACACAATTCCGAGAGTAAGAGTTAGCTAGTGTAATAATTATAATTTGTAACAATCCACTTGTTAGTTGCTCTTTTATTAATGATATGAATCAGTATTATATACAGGGCTTAACAGATTAATTTATTATCTCCTAAATAATAAACATATATTAGTCTTCTTGTTTTATGATTTCGTCAAAGATGTAATCTAGCGGTCAAATGTCGACTTTTTAGCCAAATTAATTACTGTGATCTAAGTAACTTCGATTTTTATTTTTTCTTCGATCCTAGAACGATTATTGTGAAAACTATTAAAAAATTGATTAGGGCTAGCCTAAATTATTTAATTTATTATGATCTACATAGGCTAACTTATGATTGTATTACATGTATACAGAATATTATATTATACAGTTTTATACAGATGATATTATTTAAAAACAAAAATATTAGAAATAAATCAACAACATTTACGAATGTGCAATAAAACATAATTTTTAAACTGTGTCATATAATTTTGAATGTTTTTGACCCCCCCCCCTTGAAAATCTAAAAATCTCATCCACTTTTTTCATCATTGAAAGGCCATGGGCGGTCGGATTTTTATCACTTAAACATTTAAATTTGAAGGAAAATTTAGTCCGATCCCTCTCCATTTTTGAAATTGTCTAATTGAACTAGATTAGCAGAATGTCAACGTAGGCCTGGATGGTGGCGGTTAAGTTTAAATGTCATTGCTAATAATAATAATTATTTATATATTAATGCTTAATAGAGAAATAATTTTTTCCTATTATTGTGTAATCATATTTTACTCTTAAAATTAGTCTACTTTAATACTACTTATGATAGTTAAATAAATGTTGATTAATTTTTCTATTTAGCATTATATTGCAATATCGCCTTACATATAACCTACTTTTTCTTTAAAAAATAATCATTATTATTTACTTAGTTGCACTACGTGTAATCAGATTCTGCATTTAACATACTAAAGACTAAGCCGGACTTAAAGTCAGTTTCGCGTCCTATCGGCTACATCACTGACGGGCTAGCCCTGGGCATCGAACCGTGAACCAATGGAACCCGAGTCGGGCACTTAATAAATGTGCTATCGGCTTAGCTTGATGAATGTTATAATAAAAATAAAAATAATATAGATTTAACGTCCGTTTCGCCCATCCAGGGATGATGTCAGGGACCTCATGCCTCTGATATGATGGTACAGAAAAGTAATCATAGTTTCAGCGTTCAATTTTCAATCAATGTGTGCAGAAAATATTTTTCACAGAATTTATCGGAACGGAAGCAAAACAGCAGAGAAAAGTTTAAAGTCTCGGTTGATAGCGTTGTCGGTAACACGCTTGCTCGATAAGCATGATGTCAAGGGCTTGAATCGCAGTCGGATCTGACTACGACTTGGATCCGTGGCCTCCTGCTTATCTTTCAAGTATGCTATAGACTACACCATCTAACCGGAACAAGAAAGCTTATTACTAGGACGAAATATACACCGATTACTGCGAATATTCGTGACAGGCGAGTAATTGCACAAATATACTAGCAAGGCAACGGGAAATCGCCCGGCTTCTATAAGTTTGATATCGTATTGATGACACTACTTTGCCGGATAGGGTCGATGGAAAGCTTTTGGTCGACCGCATGCTCATTAATGAGCGAGACACTGAGGACTTTATTTGGAGGGATTGACTGAAGGGATTGAGCGCGTTAATGAACTAAAATGTTTCAGGGTTATATTATCGTCCATTGTTTGCTTTACAGTTCATATTAGTAAACCTATTACGTAATCCTCATGAACATTAAATTAGTCTCTCTTTAGGTTTATGGATTTCTATGGATTTGTCCCTCTGAGGCTATAGTTTGCTTATCTAACTATTCTATGTTGTGTGCGTGTTGTTGTGTGAGTTGATTGTAACAATCTGCGATTGTCAGATTGCTTTGATAAGCGAATATAATATTTAACAATGTCTCATAGGCCATAGACCTTTTGTCATAAATAATGATAATGATAATAAATACCTCTTCAACAATATGACACGGTCGTGGACCGAAGTCATATATCTAGGGTTCTATAATTATTTCCTTATGTATAATTCATACAGCTTCGAAGGAAAGATGGTATCAGGACTTAATACAGTGAACAAGAATAACAGATAAATCGTAAAATATTAAAAAATATGACAGATTTATGACAGATCACGCAAATTCATATCTGACAAAATAACATGATAACAATTAGGTCTTGTCATACACACACATCAGTGGTGACAACCTTGTTGAGTCATACACACACATCAGTGGTGCACAACTTTGTTGAGTCATACACACACATCAGTGGTGCACAACCTTGTTGAGTCATACACACACATCAGTGGTGCACAACCTTGTTGAGTCATACACACACATCAGTGGTGCACACCCTTGTTGAGTTATACACACACAATCATACATCATTGAGCAACTCCCTCTTCACTGGGATTTGGTTAGGTCACCGCCTTCCGTCTGACGTCTCGCCTCCCTATATGGTCTGTCATCAATGAGCACCATATATCTGTGAGAATCAATGGAGACTGACCTGGGAGACTAGTGATGTGACAAACAATCATCTAGTTCAAGACCCTACTCATCAAGTCTATGGCATGGATCTCAACAGAAGAATGTGGTGCTCGATAAATAGGTTCAGGACTGGTCATGGGATCTGTAGAGAGTCCGAATTCCGCTGGGGTAGACGAGACTGCCCACTCTGCCCCTGTGTTGAAAATCAATCCATTCTTCACGTAGTGGAAGCCTGTCCATTATACCAGTGTCCCGGTGGTCTGTTAGCTCTGAGTGTAGGAGAGGATGAAGCGTTAACGTGGTTGACTAAAGCGGCATACGCTAAATAAAATCAAGCTAAAATCGAAATCTATATGGTAATGCCATAGAATGTTCGAGTGAATAAACTTGTTGGTCGATAAAGTGCTCAATAGTCACGGAATGCGAATAATGAACTGTTATAGCAGAATTTGAATTTCAAAAATTGTAGGCTACTTTTGATCTGAGATTTGCCAGTACACTATTATGAAAGTGATTGATCAATATAAAATTGATCGATTGTATGATTGATTGATTGCTTGATCCATTGATTGACTGATTCACCAATTTATTTACCAATTAAATTTTATTGATTGATTTGCCTAATTAAACAATAAAAGATCCAGGTTGTAATAACGAGAAATCGAACCTCAGAAACGAAATTGTTATTTCTTGAATTCCCAGCGTTTCCATCGTAGGACGCCTGAAGCCAGTTGTAGTATCTTTCCACTTCCTGCGTCCCATCCCCGGACCCGTTACTCAGTCCTATAGGGATCTCTGCCGTGCCTCGGACCACGTCTTCAATGTGAGGCGCTCTTCTGGAGTCGCCGCCAAATGGATTAGGCGTCCAGGCTCTGGAAAAATCTTTCCTACCATCAACTGAAAATATTTACAAGAATATGATTGTATGAATAATATATTCACCATTTATAACGAAGACTTAAGGACAAAACAAACTACATGTAGGCCTATCTTCTATAAAATCAACAATATTTATTTAACAAGCTCTTTACTCCATGACAACTGATATATTATGATGAGCCAGGCCTCTAACCTCGTCTGTACAGTACATCTCCAGTAATCTCTCTATAGTACCCTGCAGTAACTGTAATGAAACAACATCGCATCTATAACACAGGTGAATAAACATGTAAAAGTTACAACAATACAATACAATACAATACAATGAGGATTTAATGCCCGGTTCCTCACCCAAAGGCGATGTCAGGGACGTCTCAAGACTGTGCAACTGCAAGCGGTTCTAATACCATCAGATCACACTTGCCAATCTATAGACTGATGAGAAAGCGAGATCCGAAACAGTGCAAGTTCATTAGCCAGGGCAAGAGAGTCTGATTAAAATATCTTAGGAGGAAACAAATGGGTTTTCAGCTTGCCCTGGAAGGTATCAATCTAGCAGAAAGGTCGTCAGCCACACTTTCTACCATGGCAATGAGAATGAAGGCAAATAAAGCCAAAAAGGTTCATATATCCAAATAGTCAAGCTGCAAGACGCATCATAAATTTTAAAAGAAAGCTTTTATTGAGCATAAAATAACACCATCAGTATATTATTATATGTGTGGTTAAGATTTAATTTTTATGAATTAATGTGAATATACCCGTGTCGGATCCGGGACGTTGGCGAATAGGCCAACCAAAAGATGCAAGTTTTTCGTAGTAGCCCAATGATGCAGTCACTGAGGAAGGCATGAAAACGACCTCAGCCATATGTTTTCCTTGAACTAAAGCCTTTGTGAAGTGATGGACTAGTTGGGTTGATCAATGATGTGCTCATTAATGAGAGTGTAAAATTGTGTATGAATGTATCCAATGGAAGTGCCATTTGACAGAGATGTGGATGTAGATAGAGTGTGATTAAGATCTAAGATTAGATGTGATTGAGCAACTGTTCAGAAAGGGATGGGAGCAAATTTATAATCCCTACTTACACCCAGCAGATCCTTAGCAATGCAAGGAGATATAGATTTAGACATAAACACTAAATATAATACAACACACCACCAACCCTAAACACAATCTATAGACTAGGCAAGATTCGACACCTAAGCAACAATCGAAGATAGGTCTATGGATTCACAATTCAGAGCTATGGCCCTAGACCACTGCTGCTCAATAATCTGCTACCTATAAATTATGCTGCAGAGTTACATAGTGTGAGCTAAACACCTGCACACAGGATTGCCACACTGTGGAGTAAAATTTTTCTAGAAAATATGTGGTAGGCCTATTCAATATCTATAGTAAATCACTTTGATCTGCTGGGGGTTATAGTAGTTATTATTATGCGGATGGGAGCAAATTACCCGAATGCTCTATGATAAGAGATGGTAAGAAATTTTGAGAACATGCACGATTATGTCGATATAGAGTGGAATGATGATAGAAAGTTGAAAAAGAATTGAGAATACACGAAATTATATAAATAAACTTAGAATGAAGGCACAGAAAAAACTACCTTGACTTTAACTTTAGCACTATCTGTTTTCACCACCACCTGTAGACTGTAGAGCGTGAGTGGGCTAGAGACAGAGCTTTTACAGCTACCACACTGCAGGAATGATCTATGCAAACATACACATATAGAGTGATCTATACACACATACACATACAAACACACACACACAGAGTGAGTGGGCTTGAGACAGAGTTTTTACAGCTACCACACCGCAGGAATGATCTATGCAAACATACACATACACACATAGAGTGATCTATACACACATACACATACACATACAAACACACACACACAGAGTGAGTGGGCTTGAGACAGAGTTTTTACAGCTACCACACTGCAGGAATGATCTATACAATAATACAAACATACCTATACACTTTTGTATGTGAGTGTCTATACACATAGACACACACACATGATTATGTCTTGTGCTCATACACATGTATGCATTGTATACACACATACATAGTACATACACATAGAGTGAGTGGATTATAGACAGAACTTGTACACCTACTGCACTGCAGGAACGATGTACACATAGACACACATATACACATAGACACACACATACATATCGACACACACATTCACATGGACACACACTAACACACAGACACACACATACGTAGACACACACATACAGAGAGACACATAATGCATAAATACACACACCCACAAACACACATATACATAATATTACACATGTGGTATGCATTATGTGAAGCAGAGACAATCTTTAATTTTGACGGCAGTATCTGCACTAGTAGTCGTCATGATACAAGAACATCAATCAATCAATTAGATGCTTTTATATAGCGCACTCTTAACTAAATTTCAGAAGTGCTTTTGAACAGTAAAGGGTAGATTAGCCTGTCCTGTCAAATGCCACATCGGTTAGGAACTGTAACAAAATTTGTAATCTGAGAGACTAAAGGGTCAAGGACACAGAAATCATTGTGTAGACCACATAGCACTTTGCTGTAGCACCTACGTTAGTCGCCTCTTACGACACGTGCAGTTTTCGGTCTGATTTGTTGGTTCGGTTGGTTTGGATAGAGGGAGAGAGAGAGAGAGAGAGAGAGAGAGAGAGAGAGAGAACATACTGGTACTGGTCTGCCGTGATGAGATTGTCACTGGAGCACACGTTACACACAAGCCATGAGCACAGCGTCGACTCCTCTATCTCTATTATAGCTCCTGTGATATATTACAATGAAGTTATGGGTTTTAAATAAGTGGCATGGGTTATAAACAAGCATCGGATGCTTCCTGGCTAGAAATGTTATGTATTTTAAAGCAAATTCTCTTTCTAACTAGATACCATGTCAATTCAGGACATAGATCATCAAAGTTCTCCAATGGTGCCTATCCTTTATTTAATGCACTTTGTTAAAGCATGAATTCGTCAAACAGTTCAACCACATCTTTGGATAAATACAAACAGTGCACATCATAGAGTCCCTGATGTCGTCGTTAGATGATGAAACGGACGTTAAATTCGCATTGATTGATTGATTGATTGATCTGAGACCTGAAGAACATGTATATCCTAACTCATTCGTGGTGGTTAAATAATTAATCCTCAGGGCCAACGGCCCAACACCCTAACTACAGGTCTCTGACATCATCCTGTGCGAGGAAAAGGACTATAAACCTTTGTTATTTATCATTATTAATAGTTCACTTACTATTATTCATATTAGAGAGAGAGAGAGAGAGTGAGAGAAAGAAAGAGAGAGAGA
>JAQFZF010002702.1:0-12113 GCA_034695365.1 Enchytraeus norvegicus
GGACTAACCCGGCTGGGACTCGAACCTGTGATATCCTACTTATCGAGTAATCGTGTTACCGACTACGCTATCCAACCGGGACTTGTGTGCTACTATTTCAGTGCCGGTGGTGCCGCTAGATGGTGCCTGTGTAGATGGAGAGAACTCTTGTGCTGATGCTAACAGTGTCTGTATCAGTGGTCGCTGTCAATGCACGGCTGAGTACTATCGCTCAACCGATGGCGCCACTTGTCGTATGTAGTATTTATTCATTCATTTATTTTTCGTCGTAATCTACATTTATCATTTACACAATATAGAGTATATTATATAAAAACAGTGTTTGCAGCATGATGGTCAAGATAACCACAGGTCTTGCAGCACTAACGTGGCACTTTAAAAACGTCGAATAGTCGCATTTTAGCCAAATAAAATAAGATAGCAAATAATATTGTAATGATTATATACTTTTATATTTACATGTTTTTTAGAGCAATAAATATAATTCTAATTTTTTACCCCAGTTTCAAACTCAGTGCATTAAAAAAAATACAAATGTCAATATAAATTCATTGCAAATGAAATTTAGTATACATGTATTAAGTCATTCATACGTAAACTATGCTTTATTTCTGTTGTTTTAGTTGCACGAGGATATATAGGAGGCCCCTGTGCCCAGGGCTCCCTATGCTACAGCACTAACACAGTGTGCCAGGCTGCACTGTGTGTGTGTGCCAACAGGTTTTTCAACAAACACTCTACACTCTGCGGTATCTGTCTGCATATATTTAGTTATTTTTTAATATTATAGTATCACATTCACAGGGAAAGGCGCCGTGGTCTAATGGCAGCACTGCGGCCTCTAAATCATGAGGTCGCAGGTTCAATGCCTAGTTTTAGGGACTCTTTGAGTGCAAGTCTTAAGCAAGATGATTAAGCAACATTTACTAAGACTAAACTATTATTTTTATACCCGTAATAAAAATAATAGCATATGATATTGCAGTTGACATAGTGATTAGGGTGCTGCGCTGCGGTCTCCGGGCTCGTAGGTTCGACTCCGCGAGGCATATTAACTTTTTACACGTGAGAATTGCTGGCACAGAAAATTATACAGGAAATGCCAACAAACGGAAAGAATATGCAATTTCTTAAAAATTAAAACTAGTTGCAGCCATTCTCCACCCCTAACCTTAACCCTAAATGATAAAACGTAATGAAACTGAGAGAATTTTTTTCCTCGAGCAGCAGTGGAACCCCTCATCAAAGCACCACAATGTTCATTGTTCATAACACCTATGCTAAATCTGCATTACTTTCTACGCCAGCAATTCTCAAGTGTAGAAAGGTAACATGCTTCCGGGAGTAGTCTCACTTACTGAGCTTTAGGGTGTGCCACCTGATCAACTAAATTAATACAATATTGATTAACTTTTGAGCAACGTCCTTTTCGTTTATCAAACTGTTCTATCTTGTGCTTATGTGTAACTATGTAACATAGCATTTCTCAGTTGCCGTATTACATTACATACTTTCTAAGTTATTTATATTTAATTGCTAAAATATAATTTTACCGAACAGTTCGCCAGATAGCGCTGTGGGCTGCCTGTGAGGCTGGAGACGTGTGTGAGGACAGTGGTGCCACCTGCTGGCTGGGACAGTGTGCCTGTATCACTGGTACATATGATCGGTCCGGCAGATGTGGTATGTATCGCTGTCTGTATCTGTCTGTCTCTCCGTATTTCTGTCTGTCTATCTGTTTTTCTGTTTATCCGGCTGTATGTTTCGCTGCCTGTATCTCTGTCTGTCCATTAGTTTGTCTGTTCGTCTATTTGTCAATTTATTTGTCTGTCTATCTGTCTGTGTATCTATCTGTATGTCTGTTTGTTCGTCTGTATGTTTTGCTGTCTGTGTCTCTCTCTGTTGTTTATTTGTTTGCTTCTTAGATATGTTTGAATAGGTGTAGTTGATGTAGGCCTAGACATTCGTCGCATGTGCGTCCTTGGGTGCATGGCTTCAGAAATGTTTCTGAAGCCTTGCACCCAAGGTCTTTGGTTTCAGCGCACTCCATAGCCGATGGTGCTTTAGCGCGAAATTGTTAATAAAGTTTGTTGAATAGAGCAAATATAATAATAATAGTATTACTAATAGTATAATATTCTCTCGTTAGTATTTTTCTAGATAGGCAATTCTATTTGCTACCATATAAGTTACTGAGCAGCTAGTACATGTAGATGCCGATCTTGACAAGCTATGCTGCTCTACTCTCCACTGTGCAGGAATGCTTCTGAGTCATATAGCTGCACTTTCTAAATGAATTTATCGATTGATTTAGCGATCGATTGATTGATTGATTGATTGATGTATGGATTGATTGATTGATTAATTGTCTAGTCACCAGACTACCGCTCAACCAGCAATGTTCAACAGATGGCACAGATGTGTGTGCTGATCGCAATGAAGTGATTGATTGATTGATTGATTGATCGATGGATTGACTGGTTGATTGAGTACAGTCTCCAGACTACCGCTGAACCAGCAGTGTGCATCAGATGGCTCAGATGTGTGTACTGATCGTAATGCAGACTGTATCTCTGCTACCTGCAGCTGTCCTGCTAACTTCATACCACAGTCTAATCAATGCTGTATGTAATTAGTTATATTTTCACATGACACGCGCACATGCTATTTTGCCTTCATACTTGCTGTTTTTTATTTTAAGTTGTTCTTTATTAAAGTTGTTTTTTGTTGCAATGTTTATCACTCCAGATTTAATAGTACCTTTGCAGTAGATAGCATACTAGGCAGCAAGCACAGATATTCGAATAGCCTACCTACAAAAATAATAATCCCAGGGTGTCCTGGGATTATTATTTTTCTTGTTGACTGACCTGGGAATCGATCACAGATCACGTGATACGAAGGCAAACACTCAGAAATGCGCCAAACGCACCCCCATGTATTTACTGCATTTATTTATTTATTTTGTTTTAATAATTTACTATATCATTCTATTTTTTAAATTAATAATTTAAGTCTTTCACTTAAAACAGAGTTAAAAGCAGCAAGAAATTTCCTAACAATCCATAATAAAATTGGTATTTTTTGCTTTAAAAAATATGTATAGATAAAAGTCTGTTTAAAAATCTCCAAAACTCTGAAATGCTGTCTGGCTGGAGGTACCGCGGAAGCAAATTGCATTGAAGCGTTGGAGTGCCATTAACAACTGTTGCCACAAAATCCATATCCAAAACCCATCCACAATAGCAATATAAATAAATCATGTATAACTTTGTCAGAAAATGATTGTAAATATTTATTTCAAGTTAATTTCATAATATACCTTGATTTTGTCGCTACGAAGTGTTTAAATTGCTTCAAGTGGAGATCACTATGATATGATTCAGTTGCAATATCTTTTTTTAAAGTGTATCAAGGATTTCCAGGCGAGTTATTTACAAGTTGCAGTTCTACGGGTTCTGCACAGGGATCAGCTACAGGTGGCTGTACCTCTACCAACAGTGTCTGCACTGGTGGTGTTTGTTTGTGTGCACCGGACTACTACACTTCTGCACCTGATCAATGCTGTGAGTGATATGATTCTCTTAAATCAATAAATCAATCAATTATTAATTATTTTTTATTTATAATTAATTGATTAATAATTTTTAAAGCGCCACTCTATGTAAAATATAACAGTAACGCAAATGAATTAATAATTGTGATCAGGCAGCCGAAAGGCCAAAGGAGCATTTAGTGTAAGACTCGCAGCCTAACGGCTACATCAGTGACTGGAGAACCCTGGGATTAGAACCGTGAACCAATGGAACCCTAGTCTGACACTGAAATGTGCCATCGGCTCAGCAAAGTATATAGTCAATGGCCACAACCGATTGGCCAGCCTAGACCCCTGCAAGCTTACGGTTTGAGAGACCATTGGTATACAACGCAGAGATCATGGCATAGATCACTTCGCCACTAAACGTCGTCATAAGATGATGAACCGGACGTTAAACCGCTATTTGATTTGATTTGATTTTAAACCTCTGCCCTTCTATATACGCTTTAGTCGCCTCATAGTGTTGGTTATTGTTGCAGTTGTTGTCGTAGTAATTAAGATTCGCCTGCATGACTCCTGAAAGTTAGCTGATGAATATTAAAAATAGTAAAAGTTAAACGTCCGTTTCTTCATCCAAGGATGATGTCTGGGTCTTCTCAACAGCACATATCTCAGCTAACCAGTAAATTAGCAGACGGAAAATAGAATAAGAAAATAGCCAAAAACTGCCCCAAAAAGTTATAAGGAGCTTAAAAGTGATTGATATTATCAATCAGTCAATCAATGAAGATTTAACGTCCGGTTCCTCACCCGAAGGCAATGTCAGGGACGTCCCAAGCAGGATGTGCAACTACAGACAACATCCAACCACCAGAACACTCCTGCAAATGCACAAACGGAAAGAGAAAGTGAGATCCAAAGCAGTGCAAGTCCGTTATCCAAGGCAATAAATTTGTTAGAGCAGATCTAAGGTGGAAAGAGATAAGTTTTGAGCTTGCCCTGGAAAGTAGTAATGCATGTACAATATCTCAAATCGTGTGGCAAAGAATTCCATTGTGTTGGAGCAGCATAGCTGAAAGAGCGTCTGCTTATTTCATGGATTTGTATTGAGATGTGTGTTTATGCTGTAGCTCTAAAGATACGTCTGTATGGCTCCTGCAGGCCTGGAGATGAGTGTGATGATATCAACGCTCTCTGTGTGGGCGGGGCTTGCACCTGTCAATCAAACTACTATGACGTCAGAGGCCAATGTGGTTAGCACAACTTTCGTCTTTTTAAATCTCAGTGCCAAACAATTTTCGTAATAATACTAATGAGAAATGAAATGAAGACCCGATGCTAGTGTTGATATTAAGTTATAATGAGGAGAAATGGAATATTTGCAAATAATACTTAGAATACTGGGCCTCAATGTATATGTTAACCCATGGGATAAACATAGTGTTTGATTCTGTGCTCAATAAGGTAAGAGGCAATAAAAATCGAGTGAGATAGATTTTGAGTGCACTTATGATTTGGGACAGTCTTTAGGAAACTAAATACAAAGATCAATCATATCAGGATAGTTATATAAACGATTTTTTATAACAAAAAGGTACTTTACTTTTGTCACAGTTGGACTTGGTTACTACGGATCTCTGTGCTTATTCGGCACCCAATGTCTCACAGACAATGCTCAATGCACCAATGGATACTGTCTCTGTCCTTCAGGATTCTATCTGTATGGAGATACCTGTGGTAAGTCAATTATGTAACCAGTCAATCACTCAATCAATCAATTTATCAATCGATAATAATTCTATATGATCAATACATAGTATTACATACTGTCTCTGTCCTCCTGGATTCTACCTATACGGAGATACCTGTGGTAAGTCAATCTATAAATCAGTCAATCAATCAATCGATCGATCAATCAGTCAATCAATCAATCTATCCATTCATCAGTCAATTCATCAGTCATTCCTTTCCATTGGCTCATGTGTCCGCCAGAATTCTATCTATACGGAGATACCTGTGGTAAGTCAATTAATCAACAGATCGATCAATCAATCAATTTATCAATCAATCAATCAATCACTGATTGATTGAATGACTGATTTATTTATTTAGTACCTCGGGTAGCTCTTGGAGGGCTGTGCCTGTACGCAGATGATTGCTCTGACAGTTCACGAGTAGGCTGTGTGTCTGATCACTTCATTGACTGACTGATTGATTAATTTATTGATTGATTGATTATCTGATTGATTGATTGTAGTACCTCGAGTAGCTCTTGGAGGGATATGCCAGTATGCAGATGATTGTCTGGACAGTTCACGCGTTGATTGTGTATCTGGGCGATGTGTCTGTAGAGCTCTGTTCTCTCCTTACTATGGACAGTGCGGTTTGTATTCCGCTATATCAATATTGCTATTATGAAATGTGTTTTTGCAGTCTATAGCTAGTGTATTTCAAGATTAATTTTACATTCAAGCTTTAATGAAGTTTTGATTTAGTTTTTGATCAATTCAATTTTAATTACATTCATCGGCAGGTGAGATTAATTGTACATTCACTCGTATTAATAATTATCTGTTGACTGGATTAATTGATTTATTGATAGATAGATTGATTGATTGATTGATTGACTAACTGTCTGACTGACTGATCTGAAAGATTAATTGCTTAATTAATTGATTGATTGATCGATTGATTGATTGATTGATTAATTGATACAGTGATAAGGCTAGAGATAGGACAGCCCTGTAGCCTGGACTACGAGTGCTCTGATCAGAACTCAGCCTGTGTGAGTTCTGTCTGTAGCTGTGTGGCTGGCTACAGCCTTGGTCGTGATGGAGTCTGCTGTAAGTACGCTCAGTAATATTTACTTTGTTTAGTTTAATTTTTACTGATTGCTTTTAGTCTCAACTTTACTTAATTGGTACACATGGATGCAGGCTCGCCGTCTTCGCAGTGGCGTAGCTCGCCTGAGAATTTTATTATTAATTTTCGAAAATGCCAAGCCCCTTTTTCCAAAAATGCCGCCCCTAGGACAATTGCCGCCTGGGGCGGTTCGCCCCACTCGCCCCCCTTCGCTACGTCACTGCTCCTTCACCTCTATATCCACATTCACAAAATAAAACATTTATAGAACTCAACTTCAATCAAGCTTAATTATTTATTATTATTATTAAATACTGTACTTAATATTTATTATATCTGCCTCCCTCTCTTAAAGGGTACATCAAATTTCTTTCAGGGTCACAAAAATTCAAGATCATTAGAGTAAATACTTATCAATGTTTACCATGTTTTAGGCCATTGTGTATGTATATAAAAATGCGATTTAAGAATTTTGACTTTAAAACGCTTGCAATTCGTTATATAAGTATGCATCGTATAGGATATTAATTTTTCTTGGAATATGTAAGTGCAAGGTCTATGGCCATTATTTCATTCACACGCACATTCATTTTGTTGCAATGACTTAACAGTGTAAATTGTGCAATGTGATAAACCAACAAATAAATATAAAATAAAAACATTTGTGTGTTTTAGACATAACACAACCATCAACCATTGGTTTGTTGGGAGGAGTATGTCTTGTGGGAGGAGTTTGCAGTAGCCCCTCCCTTCTCTGCTCTGCCACGGGCTACTGTATCTGTGATCCCGCCTACTACTATCAACAACAACAAACATGTGGTGAGCTAGAGAGAGCTACGATTATTTAATTAAAATATACAAGATTTGCAAGTGATCATGCAGACACACAAGTGAATCAATCGATCCATCAATTTACAGCAGCTTTATATAGCGCAATCTTAACTTGAATCTCAGAAGCGCTTTTGAACAGTACAGGGTAGAGTTGCCTAGCCTGCCATAACTGATATGGCAGGACTTCTGTTAATCTGGAATTTGAGCCAATTGGTCATGTACACAGAAATCACGGCGAGACCACTCATCCCTTCACTGCGGCATCTGCGTTAGTCGCCTCTTACACATGCATTTTTTGGTTGGTCTAAATTCTCAAGTTTCGCAGAACCAGATGATCTACGCAGATGATTGTTACTTAATTATACCTGCTAGTAATTCCAGCAGCATTCAAATTGAACTAGCTAATGTCAATAGCTGGGCAGCATCTAACAATCTCATTCTTAGCATTAAAAAGACCCCTGAAATCATTGTCTTTAAAAGCTCGTCTATTGTCACTCTCAGGATGTTCAACTGATTAACACGCTGAACCCCAGTTATAGGATCAGGAATATTTTTCATTGTGTGCCTACTTTTAAAGACAATGATTTCTTAGGCCTTTTTAAAGTTAAGAATGAGATTATTAGATGCTGCTCAGCTATTGACATTAGCTTGTTCAATTTGGATGCTGCTGGACTTACTAGCAGTTATAATTAAGTAACAATCATCTGCGTATTTTCCCACTACAGTAGTCACATCATATAAAGCGAATGGCTACTGTAAAAAAACTATATCGAATAAATGTAGGGATTAGGCATACATAGCCTACATTAGTAGGCCTACACGTCTTATTAAAACTTTAAAAGTCAATACGTTAAAAGAATCATGTACTGGATCCAAAAAAATTGAGAATTTAGTCCGAACGTAAATTGTACGCAGCATGTGTTTCGTAAAAGCTGACAAAAGCCGATAATGGGGAAGAAAATTTGAAGCCACATCAGCAACTATACTACATGTATTTCCTTGAACAAAAGCCTCTTTTTTAGGGCCTGGTAATTGCCAAACTTTTGTGGTAGATCAGTTTGCTGAGTTAATTGATGGTGTGCTCATTGTTGAGCAAGATACTGCTTGTGCATGATGGTTGTTACGTTGAACCAGTCATCTGGTAGAGCACTGAATAGATCGATATGTAAAAAATCAATATACTTGAAATACTAATCCAGTACAAAAATAGAAATTACAAAAAACAGAAAGCTACAAACTAATATATTCATATAATTTCTTTCATGCCCTGGTGATTTACCGACCCTGAGCCAAAGAGAGATAAAAATTTCAATATATTTATGTACCCAGAGGATTGTAAAGGCCCGTGGGTTTAAATTGGCTGCGATGCATATCGAGGCTGGTGCTGAAGGTGCCCATTGCACAAGCAGAGTTGTATAGATCTCTGTAAACAGATGGAAAGTGTCTGCCTCAAAAAACATGATTCACGTTTGTCTCCTGTAATAATAGCCGATAGAGGTTTGCCTAACGTGGTGAACTCATCGCCTTCTTTGTCCAGAGGAACAAGCATCTCAAAAGCAAGTGGAAATAGTCTGCTGACAAATTGCAGTAATTGCATTGCATATAATTATTAGCATTTTGAGATTGAATAAAGTGCCCTGGACTGTATGCCGGCCTGGGATATAAGAAGAGGTAAAATACATTCAAGTACATTATAATTTAGTACAGAATTTACATAAGTTTTATATACATTATTATTTGTAATAACATAAATTATTTTTAAGGCTAAAATTACTCCTTTAATACCGTCCATCGAAACGATTTAATTGACACATGAAAATGATGCAATTATTGACTTACATTTAACCCGTCCATTGGTCCACATGCGATGCTTTGATGGGCCGAAGGTACTTCCCTCGTAGGCATTGCCAACCTGATTAAACACATAAATAATGTTATTGTGGGCCTATAGGTTCCAACTAAAAAGCTTAAGCCAATCACTATTATGTTAAGAAAAACAAAGCAATAACCATCCATCTATCCAGTGCTCTGTCCATCAAGATGGGGATTTTAAATATTAGACTAAATTTAAAATAAGATTGATTAAATCGATCGGTTGATCGGTTAAATATGAATCGGTTAAATTAATAAAAGAATCACAAAAACAGCAACTAAGAAAGGAAACTGGCAAGTGAATTGTGTCATATGTGAGAGTATACGAATAAAAAAATTATAATAATACTCCCCTACGGCCGGAGAGGTTACGGGTTGTCAGGGGTTGATGATGTATACATATTATTAATATTTTAATACATATTCTATTCATTGAAGCCTTAATACCTAAAGCTATACTATTCATTTCAGAAAGTAAACATAGGCCTAATTAGCGTACAATATCTGTACATATAACAGAATATAAAACTGTGTTTCTATTTCAGTAGCCTATTCAGCAACAAAATAGACGCTACATTTAGATCTTGATGTTTAGTTTCATGGTAACAATGAAGTCCTTCAGCACGACATTTACATGTCGCGCTATATTATTACATATCACATGTCCGACATGCCGCACTCTGAAGGTAAGTACAGTCAATTACTTTATACCATCAATTCCAACATCTAGAGTGCAGAAAAAACATATCCGAATTCCACACTAGCAGAGGTCTAGGCTGCCACACCGTCTTGTCGCCTTCTGTTGCAGAGCTACTTGACTTTGCATTGCCAATTTATCACTTCCCTGTCAATCTGCATAGAGCAGAGCTTTATAAATATACTTTTTCATTGATTAATGGATTGATATTACTCAAATGTGAACATCTCACCCTCTTCAGGTGAAACGGTGTATGGCTATCCCTGTCGCCAATACCAGTCACCCTGTAACCATCGTCTGTGATGTAGAGTTCATCCAGGTGCTGCTCCAGAGAGGGCGGTGGAATGAACCGCTGCGACTTGCGCAGCGACGACATCGTTGGTCGGCCATACCCGCCGTACTGATGCCGCGGAGTTACTCTAATGTTGAACAAACATATTTGCTTATTGCAGTTTGCTAAATAAAATTTGTAATGAGTAAACATCAATTTTAAACAAACGACAACCAAAATAAATATAGCAAATTGTATACTTTTAAACGTATATTCATAATGCACTTCATTCAAATGCAAAATTTAGTAATGTAATTGAACTAAATCAACAGTAGACTCTACTACAATTGGGATAACTCTATTTTCAAATGGACACTGAAAAGGAGTCTACCTGTCTGACTGACAATCACAATCCTGTGAGGAAAGTCGAGTAAAAGATCTCGCACGTCGCAATGGTTGATGTTTTCGTCTACTGGTATAATCCTGTTAGATATATAACCAAAAACATTCCTTACAAACTCAGAATCATAGCAATAAAAATATACAATATATTCTACATGGTATTACCGTGTTAGGCTTCAATAACTAATATAACGATTTTAATTAATTTCAATAGACGTTTTGACATTCAATCACAGCAATTGAGAACATATACATTTTTAGTAAATGACTAGGCCTAATGTTTCTAAAGCTTGTGCAGACTACAAAACATTTGAGCAAGCACAGTGCAAAAATAATGGGCTATTGCAAACGAATGTCTGAGAATTCTAGCATGCTTATCGACAATAAGTAGGCTTACTACAAGTCATTGAAAACAAGAACAAATTAGGTTTTGAAGCCGGTTTCTCGTTGGATTTTCAATATCTGCATTTTCTGCCCCTACAAACACATGTAGTTATCAGCCAGGGGCCCAAAATCAACACAAAAGCTTTCAATAACAATAAAATCAAATTGAGCATGCTGTAATTAAACTTGCAAAATATTTTGGATACTCATGTACTGTAACTTACGTTCATGTCATCAAAGCTGTTCCCTGATAGGGAATTATTCTCGTAATACATGTTCCTGCTGTCGCCTGTACTATATCCATTTGTTCTATCAAAGTAATGATTTGGCTCATCATCCAGATAAAGTTCAGCAAAACTGCGACCACTATCTCTTGGTGAGACTGAGCGAGCGCGCTGATGAGATTCAATGCTATATTCTAGAGCCCTATTGCCGTTCTCACTATGATACAGAAACAAAATATAAAAATATAAAAAACTACGGTACCACGAATACAAAATTGTGAAGATCAATTTATCAAATATCTATCGATATTCAATCAATTATTTTAATATCTTCCGATAATTCAATGAAGTAATATTCTCAACTACATACGTAGTGGAAAATCATAACTATAACTATAAATTAACTATAAATAGTTATAAATAACTATAACTATAATCATAACTATAAATTATTAACTTAAACATATCATTCGGCCAATGATATTGTAATTGCTGCAAGTTTGATCTCGTAGAAATATGATTAAAGCAGCTAACTCTTAATATTTAAGTCTTTAGTGTGGATGTCATAATTTGTATTGGAGATGATATGGTAACGAGACATTAATAAATAGGCCTGCCTGGTTTTACAACAAGTTAGCCACAGCAACAAACACATAAATGAATGACAAATAATGATTTCATTCAAGCTGGACAAAGTAATGCAATCCAGAATACTCCACTCTCGACTCTGCAGTGGACCTATGTAATAGGGTGGATCGTATTTGTCAAAAGCCATTTTTTTCTAAAAATCAACTCGTAATAGCACACAAAAGTTTCACTATATGTAATAAGTAATATTGGAAAGTTTCAGTGAGATTGTGTGAAGTCTTCTACCTGTTGTTGTTACCCACCCGAGGATCAGCCCTGGTGCTGATCCCCTCTATCTTCGTCCTTGGGAGGGCTCCTCCAGGGCTCACCGCCACGTATCCAGCAGCTCTGCCGCCTCGCAGGGATTGTTCCATAAGTCTATTGGAGTAAGTGTTGTCTGTATTT
>JAQFZF010002703.1:0-12113 GCA_034695365.1 Enchytraeus norvegicus
ATTATAGGTAGGGGGGCTTGCGCTTTGGTCTTGACTCATCACTGGATGAAAAAGAGCGATCGAAGAGATAGGTCTTCAACTGCTTATGAAACTGATTATACGAGAGAGAAGGCAGATGAGAAGAGTAAGATGGAATACGAAAAGTGGATGGAAGAGAGTTCCAGATCTGTGGAGCAGCGTGCTGGAAAGAGCGATTGGACAGCTTGCAGCGCGAAGGAATGCTTGGTCTCTCAATGATTAGTGATTAGCTCAGAATCTCAGTGATTAGCTTAGAAGACCGTGTAGTAGCAGGCTGTTTAATTTGAATCAAGTGGGACATGTAACTGTGCCCAAACGTGATTATTGATTTATAAGTTAAAGAGACAGTTTTATAGATTATACGTTCAGTAACTTTAGCCAGTGTAATGCTTTCAGGATACATAGCACACATGCAGTACATTACACATGTATGTGTACTCAAGCATGTACGTGTATTTATGTATGTGTACAGATTGCACTAAGCTGCACATGATAAGGCTCCCGGAGATGGACCGCCTCACTATGCCAGACTTTGAGAGACTATACTGGGCGGAGAGGAAAAGACGTAAGGACAGGACCAAGCGAGGAGGCAGAGCTGCTGCTTCCAGCGCTGATCAAGATCCTCAGGTAAGAGGCAAATCATTTCTAATTTCTTGAACTCTTTAATTTTTCTCTCATATTCATTTGTTTTCCGGATTTAGCCCGATTCTAATAGCATTTTATAACTATCTGAGTGGGTCTACGTATAAACAAATAAGCAGACAAGTAAATGGTCATTATATAGGAGACTAGACTTGTAAAGTTAAACAGTTGTTAAGCTATAGCGACTTTGATATGTAATCCTTGATATTTAACCACTGAATATAAGTTAGATATATCTTTCAGTTATATTCTATATTCAGTGGTTAAATTGAGGGGGAACGCCGTTCAGAGTATCAGTAGAAAAAATCATTAGCATTCCGGGACCCAAAAATAATTACCTTTCCAAGGCCCAGATAATAATTTGCCATTAGCTTTCCTGGACCCCTTGATTTCGAATTTAGCCACTGGTTATATTATTATATTCATGATGAATGTGCCAATTCTAAGCTACATATTCAATTGTCCTTACCAGACTTTATTATTCATTGTTTCTTTCATATTTGTGTTGGAGACTACCTTGATATCATCCTCAGAGATGAAACTGTGTCTGTCTATTATGTTGTTATCATTTTAGCTAGTCCATTTCTTACTACATTGTGTTGTTGATATGGTAGATTTGAGTGTTTAACGTAGTAGTAGTATTTTATTAGCAACTTTATTGTGACAAATGCACAATGTTACAATCTAGAAATACACATAATATACAATACAACAATAATAAATCCTAAATTAGAAGCAGATAGAGTTTGAGTCTTTCTATTATGGGAGAGAGAGAGAGTGTAAGATACTGGAAAACACATGCCATATAATTGATCACGTGTCAAATTATTGAACACTGGAATAGGCCTTTGTAGTTTAATGCATAATCTGCACAAAATTACATCAAAAACCGATTTAACGTCCGCATGTTCGTGATTTAAGTCGATGTCAATGCTAAATGTGACGTCACGTGACGTGTCCCAAATGGTTGCCAGCATAAAAAACCCACAACAACTGTGCTTGCTACTCTGTAATAAACTGCAGGGTGCTTCGACGGATTTAAATCTGAAATCAGCTTTAAACCAATCTTTGATTCTTTTACAGGGCAGGAGCGTCTAAACACAGGTTCGTGGACACAAACTGTCTCCGTTTTGGGCCAGGGGGAATTATTTTCAATACTCCAGGGGAAATTTTGAGTCTGGGAGAATTTTTTAAAGACTCCGGGGGGGATTTGCCTCCATGCACCAGGGGGGGGGGGGTTAGACGCCCCTGTTATAGGGGGTTGGATCGATCCCCTATACCCCCTGCAATATACACATCCTGCATTATTGCGATTTATTTCAGGACACAGGCGGTCTATAGCTCATGATACAGCATCCTGTTCAGTGGAAAATTCCTTGGCGACGACCATGGAAAACATCAGAAGGTGTGCAGAATTGGCGTCTCTCAGTAGGCCTAAGGTGATTCCTGTCTACACGTGGAATGGTAACCCTATCTCCATCAAATCCGTGAGAAGGGATACGCTGAAGTCTCGCCAACGTATCGGACTTCAGGATTTAGATCAATTAGCTGCGACTGTGTGTAGAAAACCTCAACTCTATTCTTAATTTATCACCAGTAGCTAGGATTATAGAGATTGTTGACATGATCCCGATAAGTATTCTTTATAATTTGACTGAGCTGCATCAAATTTTGAAGCCAATTTAGTGCCAATATTAACAAAGAAGTCATTATTAGCATAAAAGTGTGTGGACCTAGATACTGGGACTCTGTTCCTGATGACATCAAAACCGTACCTACGGAACTTAAATTTAAATGTAAACTTCGTAGTTCAATTATTAATAAATATAGTAGTACTTAATATGCTAATGAACGTTCAATTTTATTTTTATTTCCATCTATCTCATTACTGCTTGACTAAGTGAACATTGGTTTGTGCAATTAGCCGCCTAGATATACTCGACAATTTGCTGTATGATGGTCATTGTAATTTATAGTTTGTAAACAGTATAACTTACAGGGTTGTCTAACCCTTTGTGGCGACTAATAAAATTAAAATAAGAAATCACCGAAGTGCTCTGCTATTTCTAACTTATCATATGTTACACCGCTAGGAGTGGCTATAATACTAATCTTTGAGTTACTTTAAGTTTTCTAAAAGCTGCATTTATGATTGAGTGTCTTCCAGATATTTTTAACGGTATTAGTACGAGAATCAAGCAGATTTTTGTAACATTCATTACGTCTTACATCGATCTCCTTATCAAGTTTCGTTTGTAAGTTTTATACAACATTTCATTTTATTGAAAGAACATGATAGTTTCCTTGCTTTAGTTGCTGTTTTTATGTTTGTGTTATTTTAATCAATACATGATTAATCGTGCCTTTGCCTTTTAATGGTGATTCAAGCGACCAGCGCAGATACACGATTGGCAATTTTAGGAAATATTTTGTAATTTATTTAAGCCCGTTTAACATTGTTTGAATTGTTATTAATTAATATTATTCATTTCTTTAGATATATATATATATATATGTTACAGCTCTTGATACCATTTGCAGTCGAGATTCTGTCCCACTGTTAATTAGATTTACTTCTTATTTCTATAATTTTATTTTATTTTTACTTAACTTGTAGATACTTGTAGGTATGGTACTTTTAAGTTGTCATTTCTAATAAATCCTAACCTTAACCCAAACCCTAAACCTAACCCCAAACCAATAATGACACTGCCCAAAAATGTAGGAAACAAAATTCTGGCAGTAACAAAACCGACAATTTTCCAATTAGCTATATAATTATATTTACTTACTATGGGTAGTTCATCTTGAATACTCGTATCTCAAATTTAGTAATGAATCTGATAATTTTTAGCTGTCTTTCTGTAAGTATGTATGTTTGTATAACTATGTTTTTGCTAAATATTTCATTAATTTTATTTACATGCTCATCTTGATTATAATTATATTTTAAGGGGAGATAAGAGGCTTTCCCTGAACGTGCCGGATGCGGATGCAGCAGATAAAGGTCCATCTCCACCGTCCGCCACTGGAAAGAGACCCTACCGGCGGCGTATATCTGCAGCGCCGGGTCTGTTTCACGGTGACCCATCGATGAGTTTTGACAGATCAACTGGACTTGATGACGATGAACATATGGCTCGAGCTTGTTTGAGAAATACCTGCGCTAATTTCTCTGGAAAACCCTTCTGCTTTATAGAAGCCGCCAAAACGTATGCATCAGTGTTTAATTTATTAATTTGTGCAAGAAATTGTTTAATAAAATAATAATATTTAATAATGATTAATGTTTAACATCCATTTTCTGATGATGCAGAGATGATGCCAGAGACATTATGTATGAATCCGTCAGATTTAGTAGTCTTACTTACTTAGATTTGTTGCTTTTGTTTAATTATTATCATTATTAAGAGTCTAATATGAGTTTATCAGACAAGACATTAATAGTGAACAAGTCTATAACAGCAATGAATAATATTTATCTCAAGATTGAAAAAAAACTTTATAAATTTCTGGCATTATTAAAAAATACTGTTCTTTATGATGTCTGTTTTGAAATAATATTGATGTTTTGTTAATGCTTTGCAACTTATTTGCGCCTCTGAGCTTCTTTGTATACATTGACACTATAACATGTGCTTTTTGTATTGTATTGTAAATACAAGTTACAAAAAAAAATCTTTTTGTATTGTATTCTATTGTTTTTCAGATGTTGCCGGGATGGGTACACTTCTCGCTGGAATCACATTTCACCTGGGGAACATTACTGCAATGAGTGCTTTGAGAACTACTACCGCAGGTCTGTTCCTTGCTTAGAACTATTAAATAAACTATATTAGGAGTATAAGCTGCCGTCACTAAGACTGCTAGCTCTAATATGCACAGTTGAGAATATGATTATATCAGAATCTCTATCTTTATATCAATGGAGTTCAATAAATGACCCAGTATGTTGTCTTTCTTTCACAAAGGTTAACCTGCAATATCGTCTTCTGATAGTGATGAAAAGCATTAATTGTCGGATCGTGGATAAAAAAAAAATTTAGCGTTGGCACGTATATGTTTTTTATCGAGGTGGGGAAGGTTAAATCGAGCTGGGGCAAGATCATATCAAGGTAGGGCCAAATAAGCAAAAGATACTGATTTAATGCACAATTTTGTCGACATTTTCTTTTAAGTTAAGAGGGCCTTTACCCTACCTGACCCCCCTAAATCCGTGCTTGCTGACCAGTATTAATAATTACTTAAGTACTACTTAGCATAACTATTTGTTATATGGGTCCATCTCTGACAGTATCCTCGGATACAGAACCAGACGTTAAACTTACCTTTACAGCTTTTTTCTATTTAGCAGACCTCTAGCGTATGATGTTGATTTGATATATTTTTTCAGTCAGAAGGAGGGTTACGCGGAGTACTGTGAATGGAAGCGTGCCTGGTCTTCAACGTGCATGACTGAAGCCAACGTGAAGACTTTTCTCGCTCACTCTCATCTACCGTTCTGGCTGCAGTGCAATGATTGTAAGAAGTGGCGACAGTTGCCTAAGGACTGTGCTGTCAACATTGACGTGGTGCACAGCTTTAAATGCAGTGAAGCTCTGGAGAAGGAGGAAGAGGAACTGGTTCGTTAAAGATTTCTTGCTTACACAATAAATTTATAAATTGTGTAATGGATGTATTGTAGTATCTGATCTACTTTCTTTTTGTATTTCATCTCATTTTGTATTGAGTGGCAGATCTAGAATTTTTTTGAGAGGGGCCAACATTTTTTAAAGTGCAAGATATTGTTTTCTATTTAACTAGGGGGGCCGGTTCAGAATGGTTAAATCGATAGAGGGGGGGGGCCAAGGGTCCAAAATTGGTATTTAATGGGTAAAATTGTAAGAATTTCCAACTTCATGGTAAGAAATGGCCCCCCCAACTCAGGTCGAGGGGTTACTTGTTATTATTTTATTATTAATTGAATTTGGAATATAGTGATTATTATATATTTTAATGTTAATTTATTTATAGCATCTGCACAAAAATCGCACAGTCAAATTTTGATAAAAATTTAATTTAAAGCATTAATGTAACGTAATGTAAAATGTAATGTATTTTATCTTTCTGTTTTTTGTTTCTTTCAGCCTGATGGAAACCCGGGATGTGCGGCGGAAGAAGATATTGTAAGTATTTGTATTATATTTCTGTATTTGAAATATCTCACTGCATTCGAGTAAATTAGTGGTGCTTATTATGCAAAGTCTTGTGCATTTGCACTTACCAAAGGCACTAGCAGTGACAGACTGTGCCTGGGAATTGAACCGCACATCCGTGGAACATGGATGGATCGACTTTATCTTTAGCATTGCACAAAAATAGCAGTCAAATTTAAGCTGCACTAGTTTAGCGAATTAGTACATCTGATATTCTAATCCAAAGTGTTGTTGTTGTATTGTATTGTAGCTTTCGTGCAAATAGTTTCAAATATTATGTCTGCTTGTCTGTGAATGGGAGAAAGAAGTGTAGGGACCAGATTGAAGTTGATTGATTGATTGATTGATGACAGCGTGTTGAAGCAGTGAAGCACTGGAGTTGGATCACTGAACTGCAAGCTCCGCCTTATCTTTTTTCATCAGCAGCTGCTCCGTTCCTCACTAATTTCTACCCTGATGGCGTTGGGTTGAGTGCCTCATCCTCCACCAAGCCTCCGGTGAAGAAGAGTGCAGATGGGATGAGTACAGAGGTCATCAGTGCTCCTGTCGGTCAGTATATCTGGTTTATAATTGGTCGCTCATATTCCAAACTTGCGGATGCCTTGTACCATTGTGTGTGGCGGCTATTGGCAGGCTAGATTGCTTTTCCCTTCACTGTTCCCAAAAGCGCCTCTGAGATTCTTAGTGCGATTAGAGGTGCTAATAAGGTCCTTTTTATTGTATTGTATATCAATTGTACAAATGTAATAATGTTTCATTAATCAAAATTAATAGTATTATTTGATATGACTAATTTATGCAGCAGTTTCATAACTGGAATCCATCTTCCAGGCTATATTACAATTGCAGACAATTTTGTAATTGCAGACAAAACATTTGTAAATGCAAATTAGGCAGACATGGGTTATATATAATATAGATTTTATTTACACCTACTCAATGGTAACAACAATATACATGAAATCATACTACATATTCACACAAAAACATGCAATTATATCAACTACGGCTGAGTTGTAGTTGATATATATAGTAATAAATCTATAGTAACTAAGCAATAACAAAGTAATACATATTTCTATTCACAATTTCTGCAAATGTTGTTGGCACAGTACCAGGAGTGGTATTTATCTGTCAATTGTCTGCAATTATATATTTGGCACATTGCCAGAAGTGTTATTTATATATTAATTGACTGATGTTTATCTCCTATATTTGGCACAGTGCCAGGAGTGCCGTGCTACATCCAGCCGTTCACTCAGCCCAACCAGCCGGCCCACGCTCTGGCCCTGCCCCCTGATCACATGACTGGCGATGAGATCTTAAAGTTCCCTCTCTACTCCAAGTTAGTTAACTTTTGTTTTTGTTACCTAATTTTGATTGAGGAACCTTTCGTTTCACTTAGTTTTTTGCGGTGAATGGTGTCACTTGCTTTGTCAGTTTCAAGATAATCAAGATAATAAATTTTGCTGGTTATACGATTAAGTTGACATAGTTAAAATGCTCGACATTTCAGCTCGAGATAAAATATAATGTTCGGTTCATTGCTAATAGACATTTAATTATGTTAACGGATTTAATATTCCTGTCGACTGCAATGACCAAAAGACTGCAAGCTGTCGAAATGTGGTTCTACAGAAAACTTTTGCGCATCTCTTGTATAAGACACATTAAAAATGAAGAAGTTTTAAACAGGATGGCAACAACAAGACATATAATAAATGCTGTGGGAAACAGGCAGATGAGTTTATTTGGTCATGTTATGAGGAATAGAGAAATAGGGAGCATAAACATAAGCGGAAACACTGAAGGAAAGCGTTGCAAAGTTAGACAAAGAATTACCTATACAAAGAGTCTCAGTGAATGGATGAACGTAGGAGAAGTAGAAATGATCAGAAACACGGCAGATAGAGCAGAGTGGAACACCATGATCGTCAATGCTGGAATCCGGCAGGACACTTAGAAGAAGATCTCACAAATGATAAGTTGTTGCCTGTGTTTTTGTAGAGACCAGCAGATATATCTAGCTGTAAGGAATCTTGCAGTGGCTCTCTGGGCTATCAACCCTAAGGTCTGTCTCTAATTATTGCTCTTTTAATTAATAGCTCTTTAGATATTCTAATTTTATTATTCTCGGTTTTATCGATAAATGGAGTTGCACCGTGTTTGGCCCATATTTGGTGATTTTATAGCACTTTATATGTAGTCTGGTGAGGATTTGTTGTGATCTGGATCATCATTGAATGAGAAAATAATGACATTAGATACTGATGCATTATGTTTTTATGTCTTTGATGAGTTAAATGTGACTAAAAGTAAAATTTATATTTTGTAACAACCCCTGCGAGGCGGCAGAGGTGCTGGATACCTGGCGGAGAGCCATGGATGAGCCCTCCCAATGACGAAGATTAAAGAGGATCAGCAATAAGGATTTAGTGTCCGGTTCCTCACCCGAAGACGAAGTCAGGGACAACAAGAGTAAAATGAGACGAGACCCTTATGCAATATGTTATTTAAATTTATAATATTGTGTTCAGATATTATGTTTGTATTATGTTTGTATTGTGTTTATTATGTTTATTATGTTTATATTATGTTTGTATTATGTTTAAGCTATGATATCTTCTATTTATCCACAGGAAGTGCTGAGCATAAAGACGTGCGTAGAGCACTTGATCTGTAGAGGCCTCGTGAGGATACGCTGTGTGATGGAGGTGTCGGAGATCCTACGCTATCTCACTCACGCACAGTACGTCAACACCGGGATCTTCACCGGGTCCATCACGGCAGAGCTGGACCCACCCGGAACATTCCAGGTCCTTCCTGTTTATATTTGTTTTGTTTGTTTTTTATCTTCCTTTTTATTTATCTCAATGCAATTACAAACAATAGGTACAAACAAAATAGAAATATAGTCATCTCCAACTCGGTGGTCTTTAATAGACAGCAGAGTACTTTGTGGAGTAAAGGCTGTAAAGCTGTAATAAGCTAACCCCAATCTTTGTGACGGTAGTGCTTGATTGTGTTGAGCCATCTTGAAAATAAGCCCTTCGGGCTTCTGAACCTTGACGTTAAACACACTCTAACCTATAATAGAAATATAAGCAAGTAACCGTATTATATTGGAAAGTGATGACTGATGACCGTAAAACTTCCCTGTCATTGAAATATTTAGACTAAATACAGAGTTGGAGTTTGCTCGAATCATTGAATATCATGCGGGTAATAAAGAATTTATCGTTAAGACTAGTCCGTTTAATGGGAAGCTAGGTTGAATTTGACTTGAAATGTTTATTTTTATTCTTAAATATTGCTTGATGATATCATCATTATCATTATTATTGCCTAATTTTACTACATATTTTGTTGCGTCTAGCAAGAGTATTTGCCTGTGTCCTCATTGTATTGTATTGTATTGTATTGTAAATTTGCAGAAGACAGTTCTTATCATAGGAGCCGGTGCTGCTGGTCTAGGGGCAGCTAGACATCTACACAACATGGGCTGTCAGGTTAACTGATTTTAATATTAATAATAAGGTTTAACGTCCATTTGTTCATCCAGGGATGATGTCAGGGACGTCATCTTATGCACTGTCTGATAATCAGTCAGAAATTTCTGCAAGTTATCAATGCTGATTTCTGTTTCCTCGTCCAAGAATGATAACTGAGAGTTTTTGTGTGTTCTGTACGAACGTGCTATGATTATCTCTATTATGAAACTGCAATGGCGTGTGTCACGAAACTGTAACAGTTTCTGGGACAAGGGGTCACAGAGAATTGACCAGTCGTTGCAGACTAATTATCACCTGTAGTGTCGACAACTGGTGAAGACTAATTGGCACCTATAGTGTCTGGGTGACTGTCTTGTGTGTGGGTCATAGTCTGGCCTGTACTGTAGGTCAGCAGCAGAGTGAAGGAGAAGAGCAGTGCAGAGCGGAGGCCACTGGGGTGGGTCGGGGGGAGGGGGGGCCCAAAAAAGGAGTCAAATTTATGAAATGTTCTGTTGAAAGCCTTTAACCAAGGCCTATTCACTAGTAGATTGTAATTGGGACGTTGATGGGAAAGCTATTGAGGCACAGGGTCTCAAAAGCTGTGAAACGAATGTGTAATTATTTCCGTGTATTTTTGCAGTTTTTGCATGTTTCTTGCTGCTACTTCTGCCAGGGTTGGCAAGTTTCAGACGACAGTGGTTTAAACCGCGGTTTATACCGGTTTAAACTGTCTTGTCTGAAACAGGTTTCAGGCAGTTTCAATCGTAGTTTAAGACATATGCGAAAATACATGAGATCAAGAGACAAAAATGGCATAAATAAAGGAAATCGAAGGATTCCTTGCAAAAACAATGCAGATAATATTTACTACAATTTAGACCTGCTTGCCTTCAATAAGCTATCCAAGATAAATGCTAATTTATTAGTGCACTATTTCTGACCTTGACTGTTTAAAGCGCTTCTGAAACTTAGTTGTGAGACTTAGTTAAGAGTGTTGAGATATAATTTTTTTTGATTGATTGACTGAAATACGGCAAGGCTGGGTGGGCCGCATGCGTCCCTCGGGCCGCGTGTTGTGCACCCCTGTTATAGAGTATTCAATCGATATCATTATACCAGTCAGCACTACTAATGTATAGAAACACTAATTGAGGTGTAAATATTGTTTAAGTTACAAGGTTGTTTTTATGCATTTCCTTTATTGTTATATCTGACATGTTATGATCGACATTTTCTGACAATATGATTTTAGTGTCAAATTCACTGATCATCATAATATATTCAGTTACATTTAGTATCAGAGTTCTAATCATTTTTAAGTACAAGTAGTAGTTGCAAGTGTGACTTGGAACTGGCAACAGCATCAGTACGTCAGCCTTTGCTAACGATGTTACTATTATTTTTCGGTCTATATTGGTTTAAGCCGGTTTAAACCACGGTTTTGCCTGAAACAGGTTTCATCCGCCTGAAACCCAACCCTGACTTCTGCAGAGAGCTGCTAAATCTTTTTATTATTGCATTAAAGTAATATGGCTATAGTAATTACTCCAATCGGCATCCCTGACATCAACCTTGGATGAGGTAACGGTCATTAAACTATTATTAATTTATCTTCATACCGGTAACCCAGGTGACAGTGTTAGAGGCGCGGGACAGAATTGGTGGACGTGTGAATGATGACTACAGCCTAGGCTCCTGTGTGGCTCGTGGCGCTCAGCTTGTCAACGGTTGCAACAACGATCCATTCGCTCTCCTCACCTATCAGGTCTGTCTTTCTTATTCTTTATCAGCTGAGAATATCAATCAAATCAAGGTTTGAAATCCTTCAACATATAAAAGGCTAAAGCCGAATTTAGCGTCAGGTTCGCGGTCCAAGGGCTACATCAGTGATGGGAGAGCCCTGGGATTTGAATCGTAGACCTATTGATCTGCAGTCCAGTCGGTCAACCGTCACGTAACCGGCTCTAGCCAGTTGTATCATTCTGATGATGATATCAGGGAGGTCTCTAACAGCACAAGCAGTATGCCTACTTAACTGGTCAATTCAAACACATTTAGCAGGTTACAAGTGCTGAAAGAGAATTCTATCTGTGTTACCTATTCCTCTTAACTTAACGTCTTAACTTAAGTTGGGCGTCTTGACATCTTAAACTATACTTATACTATACACTTATACTATACACTTATACTATACACTTATGCTATATACTTATACTATACTATACACTTATACTATACACTTATACTATACACTTATACTATACTATGTAGAGGAGGATTTTTGACATCTACACTCCAAATTTGGTGGAAAAATATTTATAAATAAAAAAGTTAGAGTTTCTGCAAAAAAATTGAAAAAACAAATTAACAAAGCTTATTCAACAGGCATTCATTCTTTTTATAGTAATTGTGTCTTTGAGGAGGGCCATTTGTTGTTGGTGCCGATTCAATTTGAGGTGTTCAAAGTGACTGCCATTTGTGTGAATGCACGCTTGTAACCTTTTCTGGAAGGCAAGTATAGCCAGATCGATGGCCTATAATTGTGGCAAGTCTTCCCAGATTTCCTCCAGCACAGTCATAATTTTAGCCTTGTTAGTTGGGTTTAAAAAGATTTTTTTCGTATATTGCTTTACACATGACTACTGCACATGTTTGACATTTATTTTTCCAGGTGGCGCAAGTTATTATTATTATTATTTTTTGCTCTCCATTCCTGAAGGAGTGCTCCTAGCCTTTCAGAAATTAACACTTTGCACCGCTCAAGAAT